>CAJHNH020000125.1:64835-67335 GCA_905116865.2 Candidula unifasciata | reverse complement strand
TACTTTCCTAGAATATTTTCTAATACCCATTTCAGAGTGGGTCTACCTGTGAGCAACGGTCACATCTTAAGTCTCGGTACGGATTCGATCTCATGACCACGGACCAACAGGGAAGTACTCTGGCTTCTGCACTGCTGTAACTGCGCATTACAATGGTCCAGTTAACATTTACAGTACCTAACAACTTACTACCTTTGTCTTTGCTATTCTAAAGTTAATATCATTTGCTCACTGATATGTCACAAACATTCTTATTTGATATACCCCACCAGAACATCACACAAGCGATTAACATCCGGTGACATTAAGTGCCACCATACGGATGAGGATCACCCGTGGAGAGGTCCCAGAAACCCCTTTCAGCCGTTATGGCCACAAGTGAGGCCCAGCTATATTCAGGGCCCCCGTCAAAGGCCAGGGTAGGGCTTCATATAACGAAGAATTGCATCCCACAAGGGGACGACTTAATATATCACAGACATGTTAAATTACCCTTTTTAACTTCATTGTTAAATACAACAACATCAAGTCGGAGACAGTCACTGCAGCTTTCTGCTGGCTTGAAAACCAGCCGCATACACATGGCGTGGTTGAAACTGACTCACAGAGCATGTTGAGAAAGGAGGAGACAGATATGCTCTGTGCAGACTGTTATGCATCGCTACAGAGAACCAGGTGGCTGGAATCTTTTTGAATATTCTCTCCCGTGTATGGAGGCGTGCTGGGACACGAACAGGTTAACCGACTGGCTGTTTCTGATCACGCGGTGGTAAATTGATGCATGGCAAGCTAGATGTTGTGAGAGCCCTTCGGCAACGAGTGAATAGTTGGAGGCACAGATTTTCACAAACTGACGAGGAATGGTGCAGCGAGCATTGATCAGGGTATCTGGCCAATGCTTAACACTCTTAGAAGAGCAAGGACGTATGTATAATCAGATCGTTTTTGGTGCCATAGGAATTGGAACTCGGCGCTTGCTGTGAAAGATGAGGACGGAGAGCTTATGGGAATGAACTATCGGTTATGATGCCAATACTTAACTCATCTGAATTATAAGTTTGACTACCTCTGTCCCATAGGGTCTCTGTCAAATTAAATAACACCTAAGTATATGTTGCTGTTAAGCTCAAATCCTTGGGCAGAATGAGTTGAGTTTAACACTGCCAAAGACTGAAAGAGTTAATAGATCATAACAGAAGACATTCCTGGTCAAATCTGCTGGAATTTTGGAGCTTAAAGAGCACGAATAGCGGTAATTACAGAAGAAACAACTTTTACAACCACTGAACGTCGTGCAGAGAAACTAATGTAACACTACAGCTTAAAACACGTGACCAGCCAGCCTATCGTTTAGGCAACAGGAAATGGGTTTGTCGATATCCGGCGCATGCTAGCAATTATCTGGCAGATAGCTAGTGATTTCCCCCCACACTTTTGGTAATAAACATGTTCTCCTGGCCGATTTCGTTGTGTCGGTTATGTCAACAATTTGAACCTGGTTTATGTGGCCTAGTGGGTAAAACAATTTCGCGTCGACCCGGTAGGGATGTGTGCGAATCCACCCGAAAGCACTGATTTAAAAAATATTTTTTATCAAATGAAATGTTAATTAACCTTGGCCCCTAGGTCAACTTCACTTCACTTAGTCGCTCCTCTTCTACCTTGGGGTGTAGAGGTTTGCCAGAGAGATCGCCAGACGTCTCCATCAGCAGTTTTTTTTTCTGGCTTTGTTCCATTCCAGTCCTCTGTCAGTTAATGACTGTCGGATGTTGTTTTTCAGCGCACCCTGGGTCGTCCTGGAGGTCTGGTTCCCTGGTTCTTAGCCTCCCATACCTGCCATGGTGGCCGATTTTCTCCCATTCTGCATACATGTCCAAACCATCGTAACTGTGACTGATATACTCGGGTTTGTAAGGGCTGGGTATCAAGATCTTGACCGCTTGTCTGATTGCGGACTTTGTCCCTTCTTGTCACTTGGACCACCTTCCTCAGATCCCCCAGGTCAAACCAGATTAAAATGGCTACCAAGGAACGTCCCGCTAAGTACAGGCGGCCAACATGATGCTGCCCACGTGACCTACCGAGTGCCTATTAGGTTATAACACATGTAAATAAAGTAAATTAAAGTACCCGTGTACACACCTTTAGTCATATTGGGCATATAGGGCTAAACTTATAATTTTTAGACCAATTGGCACAGGTTGGATGATGATGTCAACATACCGCCGTCTAGTATTAAGGTTAGTTGCGTATCCTTTACAGGACGTAGCAGAACCAACCCCCTCAGCCCCTGGCTGTTGTGTGATTCCTCTAGGCAAATTTACGTCCAGTAGTTTGCCACTGCTTACTGGACGGTCAGCTCCCTGATACCACTGTCGAAACCAACGCAAGGCGTATGGCCCGCAGCTGGGGATTCGAACCTCCCGTACCCCGGCATATTACGAAAAAAAGCGTTCGCATTCGACCCACCTCTTAGCCACAGGAGGCCGGACGCCCGTCT
>CAJHNH020000125.1:32500-59013 GCA_905116865.2 Candidula unifasciata | reverse complement strand
TATCCAAGGTGTGGCTTAGGAGCTAAATAGCTCTCTATAGTGCAAGTGAGCAAATCAGCTTTAGAAGTTGACAACACCAGTCTTTTACCGAGTGAAATAGCAAGGTGAGATCAAGTAATTTAACTTTATCAACAAGTTTAGATTCGAACAGTTTATTAACTTTTTGCACTTCCATTAGAATAGGTTATAAAAAGAGAATGAATGACAAATTTTTTTCATCACTGTACATTCCATATAGTATTTCAGCTGTGTAGCACTTTTCACTTTGTCTTGTTATTTCAAAGTGTGTCTTCAACTTCAGCCATTGCTTCATAATTCTTTCAACAGCTGGTTAAATTGATAACCATCTAGTTTTGCAATCTGACAGAATTGTCGGTGGCGTGGAACCATCATTCAAGGCTGTATATAATGTATTGTATTGCTGTTGTCTGACAAATGATTTGGAAAACCAGTAAAGTGTTTCAGCAATAAGGTATTCCAAATTCGTTGGTAAATATTTAGATGAAGCATGTGATAATGCTAGCTGCAATGAATGACGCATACATTTATAAGTATTAACGATATGTTAGCTTCCTTCAACTTGGCATAAACGCCATTGTTTATACCAACCATCACTGAGGCATTATCAGTACTAATTACAGCCAAATTCTTCAAGCCTAACTTTTTGCTGATTAAAAGGTCCTTCAGTTCCTAAACTATACATTCTACATCACACTTTTCAAATTGAACTAGTCCAAAATTTTTTACAAATCGATCAAATGGTCACAGTTTGAAATTGCGCAGTGACAAATTAAAAACATTGCGACTGATACTTCAACTTTTGATGATTCATTTATCAGTATAGTTCTGAAAAAAGATGTCTGCGGTGTAATATCTTTAAATGAAACTGCAGTTTTATGCTTTTTTAGTCTCTGCATGACTCTTTGAGTTTTGTATTTTCGCTTTAATTTCACTTTCACACTTGCAGTACTTACAACAAGCTTTGGTCATATCCCCAGCTTTTAATTTGGTCATCATGCAACCACTCTTTCCAAATTTTTTGCTCATACTTTACTTTTGGCATGTTGAAGGTTTTTTTCAAAGTGAAAGCCACATAAGAAGGTGAGCAATTATTTTTTTTAAATCACATGAAAAAGAAACGCAAAGTCAGCACAGTGAGGATACGGTTGAAACAAAGTTAGTATGATTACGCGCCTTTTTATTAATCAGTACCGGGGCTGCCAGATATGTGTGCGTTGACCCCAGTGAGAGTTCAAAGTTCAAGTAATGGCAGTTGTCACAATGTACGTGCCAGACCAAAACAAAAATATTGTAGTAAATATTTTACACAGTAATTATTAAATTTACAATGAAAGAAAAAAAATCTTTAAAATATCTAACCTCATATGAAAAGGATCTAGAAAAATATTTGCGATCTAAACGTCAAAAACAGTATCTAAATGCAATAAAAAAGATCTAAATTTGGATATAAAAGATCCAAAGTGGCAACACTGGTATTAGGCTCGTGTTAAGACTTCTGACGCTGCTGTCTTGCGCGACCAGCTGCATCGTGAATCACGTGCTGCTCTTGCCCGACCCCATGTATGGGGCCAAGCTAACGAGTTATTTATCTCTTGTTTTTCGCTGTGTCCTCTTACTATCAAATTGGTTGGTTGTCACCAAGTGCTTGAGTCTATTCCTTGCTTTAAAACATACTTTTTGCAAGCAAACAAACAAACTGATATAATGGCAGTTTTGTTCTGTATCGTCCTTCTTTTCTTGTCTTAAAACATCCAGGCTCTTCTCTGTAATTTGTGTAGTCTTTTCTACACTTAAACCTGTTTGATTGTTTTAAGAGTGAATTTGACGTTTTAAAACTCTGAGACAGATGGGTTAATGTGAGGTGTTAGGTTGCCTTAACAAAATTTACCTTTCCTTTTCTAGGGAGTAAGTAAGTAAATTTCACCTGATCAGGACATCATACAAGCGATAAACACCTAGTGACACAAAGTGCCACCATGCGGATGAGGTTCACCCGTGGACAGGTCCCGGAAACCGCGTTAAAGCAATATTACGGCCCCTGGCAACAACCAGGGTGGGGAATTCAAAATAATGAAAATGTGCGTCCTACAAGGGGATGACGAGAAATAATAATTTTCTAGGGATTCATAGTTCTGTTTTTATGGACACAATTTTTTCACTTCATAGTTGATGTTATCCTGTTTAGTGCATGAGACGGCTTGGGAGACTGATTTTACGTCTGTGATTATGACAGCCTAGTATTTAGTTGAATTGGAGTATTGATAGTGTGCTCAGTTCAAAGTAGGATTGCTGCCTTTGCTCTGAAGTTTGTGCAAGCTTCGCATGCTAGTATTTAATGTGTCTCTGTGTTGCAGTTATTCTGTGTAATGTAGGTTCGCCCATTGTGGGGAAAACAATAATAGACCCACAGCCTTCCCAACAAGCTTATAGTAAGAGTGGACTTATTGTGGGTTTGCTTCGAAGTCGGAATGCACTGCATCAGCCCGAAAGGCATGGAACCAACAGTCTGTATTCAAGTAAGTCAGCTTTGTGAAACGACTATGCAAGCAACAGTCAGATTCTGGAACAAGTCTAAAGTCCAGAGGCTGAGTTTTCAGCCGGTGAACGCGAAGAAGAAGAAGAAACACAAAGGGTTAAAATACAACCTGTTTGTGACCGGAAACAGAAAGAACACCATACTGTCTTTGGAATGATAAGAATATGTAAGGTGTCTTGTCTGCTTTTGGTAGAGTTCAGGTAAAAGTGTCAAAGAGCCCATCCTTCAGGACTAACATCCACCTGTCTGATGACCCTCATTCCCACTGTTAGCTGAGCATCGTGGAGGAGAGTGTTTGACCCGGAAATTATACAGGCCAAGACACGCAAAAGCAGGCTCTGCAAACGGATAACTATCGATTTTGGTTTGGCTCGTAAGCAATCGTTTCCATCGCCATATATCTTCCCATGATCTAGTCGCCTGTGGGCGATCGATGGCTTGTGGTCCAGATTTGTCGAGTGTCAAGAAGAAATGAAGCATGGGCCTTCAGCAGATTAATGTGAAATGACGCGGAAGATGTCGATGTGGGTGTTTGTGGAAGAATAATGGGAACACTCATTGCTCATTACAGAATCAGGTAAAACTAACGTTAGTCTCCCCATTTACACAGCGTTACACACTAGCTCACTTCTAATTGATAGACCTTGTGGGGTTTACCGCAATGCCGTTGATATCGCGTGTTGAATATTTCAGCACGCCAACGATTTTGATACTCAAAAAAAAAAAATGAAATGAACAAACTGGGTCTAACACAACACCCCCTAGAGGGAGCTGCAACCTATGTCACAGGCGATCTCTTTCTCTGAAGAAACACGTAAATGCTACACAACCCAGAAAGCAAACAACAGAGTGGCACATCCGTAACCTGCAGGAAAGTAGACCAGCCCAAGAAACTTGTTAATAAAACGTCACCTACTTTGTTTGCGGAGACTAACGTAAAACTAACCCAGAATCATCTTCATTGGACCTATGGCATAATCATACGTGATCCGACTTCCCAGGTATGATCTTTAGTGTGTTTACGTTCACAATTACTGTTTTATATTGGCTGTTGTAGACATGTGGGCTTTGTAATTGGTTTCAAGTGGTGCTGGTGCGATTGATGTGCGATTTAAAATTCTGAGAACAGATACAAGCAGATCGTTGTTCGACTGTGAGGATGATGGTAGATGAATTTGGTGTTAACACAGAGACTATTAATAAAACTTTAGTGAAAGATTTGGGCAAGAAACAAAGTTGCTTGCCGGTTTGCATTCAACACCTGGCAATTTGTTTCTTCTTTATGACAATGCGCCGGCTCAAAGGGCGGTAGTTGTACAAGAGGTTTGGGCCCAAATACAAGTGCGTCTTCTCAACCATCCCCCCGGATTTGTCTCCCTGTGATTATTTTATATTCCGAAAATTAAAGTTGCCATTGAAAGGACGCTTCTTTGACGATATTGATGACATCAAAAGGGCAGTAACATCAACTTTAAGAGCCATAACAACAGAAGAACTACAGAGGTCGTTCCAGTGTTTGTTAGATCGTGCTACTGGCTGTACCAATACACAAGGCGCTCACTTTGAATGAAATACAGGTTATATCTTCAACTGTTGATTTTTAAAAATGTATTATAGAATTAGTCTCATTACTTAATTGCCGGACCTTGTGTTGCATTTCTTGTTTAACCTCATCATTAAGCATATTATCAAAAAGTCTCGAGAAGTTAATAACATCTGTAGTTACTATTTCATAGTTTAGTTTTCTGTACTCGGTATTATTGTTATTATAACTGGTCTATTATCAGGTGAATACTCGTGTTTGATAGGACTATTGAGTCTACTAACTGTCTTCGCTTTGTTTTCCTGAATAGAATGACATCAATTTGTGAAGACTGGTCTAAATTGTCTCATCTATACCAAGTTTTGACTCTACAGTTGTGAAAAATAAAACCAGGTTTTTAAAGAATGTATTTTTTATAGAGACCGATTATAATTCCCTGTAAACTTTTTCGCTGTCAGATGACTTCTCATGTTTCTTCACTGTCAGGTACCTTGCCAGCTCCTTTACTGTCGAGTGGATTAGCAAGGCTCTTTCATTGACGTTAACTCTTTCACTACTGAACGTCTTGCCAGCTTTTTGTTGTTGTTGTTGTTGTTGTTGTTGTTGTAGCTAGCAGACACACTTTCACGATCAGTCACCTCTTTCACTGATGGACACCTTGTCAGTTCTTTCATTGTCAGACAACTGGTCAAGTCATTCACTGTCGGACACCTTGTCAAATTTTCCACTGTCCCACATCTTTTCAACTTTTTTAAACAGTCGGACAAATAGTCCTTTTTCACTGTTGTCATACAACCTGGCAACTCTTTTACTGGTGTACACCTGGTCAACTCTTTTTTTAGGTATGAAATCTTGATGTCCATCTTTGTAGAGAAGAGCGTCTGTCCCTGGCTAGTTAACTGGATAGCAGCTGTCCTACAAGTATTTCTCTAACATACAATATACATGCCTCAAAGGACAATGCCACCTAAACTGTACCTCTATTACTACTATCATAACTGTGCATCTCTTTTGACATCTGAAACTTATAAGAGGAAGTGATTAGGTGAAGAAGATGAAAAGACAGAACTGCCAGACTTCTCCCAGAAATTCTAAGCGTATGCTACACATTTTGTTTTAGAATTGAACCGAACTTTCTAAGATTATTAACTGGTCTAGTATATTATAATTTTTGTCACATTTGAAATTTGAAACGACATACGGGGAAGTGAAGATTAAGAAAACCGGAAGACATAGCTTGAAAACGCCAAAAATTAAAGGTACACTTTTAAGCAGTAAAGAATGTGTTGTGAAGTAAAAGCTTTTGTCACAACATGCATTTAGTGTCAGTTTACAAATAGATGAATTTACACTAAGCAAAGGAGAGATTTGGCGTATACACTCCATAGCTAATTGTTGTTGCTTTTTGATTTTTTAATTTTAAATCTCATAGTCCATGTGCAGGCTTCGAGGCTTTTGTTATCATATTTGTCCACAGCATTTGTCTCCTATACTGCCAGTGACTGCCAACATGTGAATGTCAACGTTCTTCTGTACTACCGAGCCAAAGATGTCTAACAACTCTCTTAGTCTCCTATACTGCCAGTGACTGCCAACATGTGAATGTCAACGTTCTTCTGTACTACGGAGCCAAAGACAACTCTCTTAGTCTGGCATTGTTCTCCTTTTTCGTGTATTTATTCTGTTTTCATGGCGTTCTCCAGCCGTCCTCTTCTGATGACGTGCACATTTTATGTGAATTATCCATTTCTAATGCGGGTAGCCAACGCTGTTTTTGCCTTAATTGCTGACGTTGTCATCGTCCACTTTATCTGTCGGCGGTGTCCTCAAAAAGATTAAAACTGTTTATGTGTGAAGACAATGCTCTCAGTTACTTCAGAATACAACGCTTTACACCATCACTTTTGTCTTTGTTCACGTACATTCCGTCGAAAACATGAGACCGAAAGGGTTAGTGTCGTTGCAGGCAGGCCACCCTAGGTAGTGGGCCTCCAGTGGACAGAAAGGGCGCAACAAAGTTACACTCTGCGAGTGCCAACACGACGCTGAAGACCTCAAACTTGAGGTTGTCAGCAGACTACATGTGAGCTTATTATTGTTGTTTGTTTTGTTTAGGTAATCACAGTTGTGTGATGTAATCACAAGTGGAGTGCTTCTGTTTGTTATTCACATTTCATGTAATCTCATTAGACTAAATTACGCCTACTTAGAGACATTAAAAAATCAATCACTAAAAACTTCTGACAACGTTGTTTGAAAAACGTCCTAAATTCACAGTCTGCGTTGATCATCGATTGTTATTGCTAGCACTAATAAGACCCCGCTTAGCTTGTAAAATGTCATTCTAGAAAATTATAAACTGTTAGGAGAAGCGGGATGGACTGAAGGTAGTGACAAAAAAAAATTATGATAAAGTACTTAAAGATATGTAAACGTGAAAATGTGTAATCAAAATTAGCGAATGGATAACAGACGGAAAATTATTTTAAAACCTCTCTAACATGTGATCTTACCTTAATGGTTGCACACAGCGAGAAGGGAAAGAACATGATGACAAGAATGTATGACAGCACTGTGAGAATGATAGCACAGAACCCGTTCTCTTGTGGGCTGTTATCCGCTGTTGGAAGAAGAAATAAAACACTTGTTAATGTGCTTTTCTCACAAATGTCAGCTCTGTAAAATAATTAATGACCAACCGTTAGAAAAACCTGGTAAAGACATCAATACTGCTAATGTTAGTAGCAGGACAACGATTTTTTAAAAATCGTAAATAAGGGTTGCTGACACAAAGAAAACAAAGGAGGGAGGGGCACTTAGCAAATAACAAATCTTCTGAATGGAAAAAAAGAGGGAGGGGGGGGGGGGCAAAGACCTGTTCAAGTTAATAATAATAACACAAATATAAAAATGCTTATGATATTTTGAAGGGCATGAACTTTTTCAAATAATGTGATTTATATTATAAGTACAATTTAAAAACAAAACATTCATACATGGTTGGGAGGAGTGTGTGTGTGTGTGTGTGGGGGTGGGGGGTGGGTGGGAAGCTTAGCTTTCTAAAAAACTTTAGGGGTTGGGCTGAAAATGGAAAATGGGTGTGGGGGTGGGGGGGGGGGGGGGGCTCAAGATAGCTAGGCCTACATGTTCTGTGGCTTATGACATAAAAAGTGCGGAAATACGTAAACTAAAGGGCAGATACGCCAGATTTGATTGGAAGATGTACAGAATTTCATCACTCGGTTTTTTTTTAAGCGCCAGCTAAGTTTTCAAACTGAATATTACTTCGGAGATATACTATGCTGTTTATAATATAATCTGTCTTTTTATTTTCAGATCTTGTAGAATGTCAGTGTTTTACTGCGCTTTAAAAATAAATGCTTAAGAAGAGCTTGGAGGTACCTGAGATGTGGTTTTTGAGAAGAATGTTGCAGATACCTTGGACTGCCAGAATAACTAAAAATTAATGTCTGGAATTGGCTAATGAAAGTAGAAAGTTATATACAACAATGAGAAAGAGACAAAGTTCTTTGATCATGTGATGAGAAAAGAATAACTGGAAAATATCGTGACGACTGGAAAGATCACTGGTAGAAGAGGTAGAGGCAGACCAAGGGAAGCTATGATGGATGGCTTAAGACTACGGTATGGAGGAATATCATGAGTGGAATTTATCATGAACACATAAGACCGAGATCTGTGGAGATACGTGAACGCCAACGCTAGCTGGCAATGCACTTGATGGTGATGATGAAGACAGCGCAACTGGATTATGGTGTAGTCCCACGTGTGTATAAGCCAGCTGACACTGCACTTGATGATGATGATGACGATGATGATGATACTGACAGCAGCTGAATTATAGTGTAGTCCCACGTGTGAATAATCCAGCTGACACTGCACTTGATGATGATGCTGATAATACTGGCAGCAGCTGAATTATCGTGTAGTCCCACTTGTATAAGCCAGCTGACACTGCACTTGATGATGATGATGATGATGATGATGATGATGATGATGGCAGCGCAGCTGGATTATGGTGTAGTCCCACTTGTGAATAAGCCAGCTGGCACTCGATAGGTTTTCTAGCTAACAACCTATTGCACGCATTTATTTCACAGGAGTTGTGCTATACATTATTGGTTTAAACCAATGGTTATCTGATTTGAGATGTTATTAACATCAAAAACTGGCCGTCAGTTTGTACTTCTAAATATCTCTACGATAATTCTTGGTACCCCTTTTAGGCTAACTGGACCTGAAAGCCCGAGATTTATTATAAAAATCCACCTCTAGGCAGATTCGAACCCAGTGCATTCAAGCTGGCCAGCAAACTCCTGGTTACTGTACTAAAGCTGGTCTTTTCAACTGTGAGTAGCAACAGTTTCTATAATTTATCACGTGTGTCCTTTAAACACGGTTGTCATAGAACGTGTCCTCCCGACACAGCTGCTATCGTTTTTTAATAAACAACCCCCCCCCCCCTTTCCCCCCCCCCCCCCCTCCCCCCCCCCCCCCCCCCCCCCCCTTATCCAAGAAAAAGTCTGCAGAATTAACATCTCGAGGATGAGAATCACATAGATACAATTATGGGAAACGCCCCTTAAACGTAAAGACACATAGCCCAGTTATAATGGGCACCACGAAAAGGTTACGAAGTAACCAATGTGGGTGAGTCTGTTTCTCGAATGCAGTGTTCTTCAACCAGTGGACTGCAGTCTGCTGCCGTGCCAAGGATTAGCCGCCAAACACGTCTTCATAATTATAAACAAGATAACACGACCCTTAACAAGTTAGGGTCGTCAAGGTGTACTGTTTGAAGCACTAGCAAACAAAACCCGCCATCTTTCTCTGAGATTAGTGATTAGAAAGGATTATCATCACAGCACACCGGACAGATCCATAGGTGCTCCGATCTCCTCCTCAAAAGCTCCACAAGTGTAATACGACTGATGATGCCTGTTCTGTGTTGGTTAATGAAACGTCGTGTCCCGTTAGTGAAATATTTATTTCTTGCAGCTCCAGGCTGCACCCCCATGTCTATCAGTCTAGACAGGGATACCGAGTCATGTCCTTTGACGTGCTTCTCGGTACGGTAAATGCAGCGCATAGCATTGATAACATCACTTCTGTCCAGTAATGGACCAGCCATAGAAACTGCAGTGTCAGCAAGATAGTCTGCACGCTCATTCCCTTCAACTCCCGCATCACCTGGCACAAAGATAAAGGCTAGGGCAGCTATTCGTGAAGTGCTTAGTGTTGCAATCCATTTTTGCCTGATAAATCCAGCTTGGATTTTTTTAAAGCAAATTCATCGAGTCACTAAGAATGCATACGTGTGTGAACCTTTGAGTATTAAGCCATGCTAATTTTCTTGATACAGCCATAGTTTCCATTGTAAGGCTACTAGTTGTAACAGAAAAAGAGCTATTTATCTCCTTGATGGGTTTCCCCCTTGAGCTTACTGTAAAGGCCCATGCACTTCGCTTACCCCTAATTACTGACCTATCTGTGTAAACTATAGCATCACCTTCATCTGTGTTTTTGTCAATCAGTGTTCCTTCTCTGTCTTAGTGTATGATAACTTAATTAATCCGGTCCCTTTGTTGACGTTGTCACTCCACTCTTCTTCTTCCACTACCCCGCCACCCACTCCCTCCCCAATATTCCTTGAAGTACAGTCTTCACAGTCGAATCATGTCTCACCATGTGCCGAACCAAGCTAGCTTGCGACGTTTCGCCACTGCCAAGAGAGGCTCCAGGTGTCCTGCAAATGTGTACATTTTGTCTCTGACATATTTGTTTGTTTTGTGTTCTAAATAACTAATTCGTAAATTGCATCTATAGCATTTACACTCGAAAACCTGAATCCTCCTTTCCATTTTCACAGTGAGTCCAACTCTCGCATAATCATGTAACGCGTAGGATAGGTAGTTTTTATATTCAATGATTACAATCTATAGGTTTAACATAAGGACGAGAATCAAAATATGTCGCATCGGCTGAAACTTATAATTTTGAGATATCGGATGTAACAGATAAACTGCCATCTACGTTTGTTTTTGTTTCTGTGTTTGGCTAGCTGCCAGGTTCCCCTGTTATGGTGGGCCGAGGGTGTAAACAGTTTTGAGAAACATTGGTCTAATGGGCTGCCGTAAAATAATGATCCGGGTAATCAACCGACATGTGACGTTACCCCTTTAGAGATGAGAGGAAACACCAGCCGCCATAAACAATGCATGCCTCACTGGGCCGCAGATTCTTCTGACATCAGCCTGGGTGCTTGTTGTTGTGGTTAGTTTACTTGGCAGAGACGCTAAATATACTCAGCCGGGTTACATAGATCCAACAATTATATTAGAGTCAGGGTGTGTGTATGTGGAAATGTTTGTTACACTCACATGATACACACACACACACATATATATAACCTATGTTGTCAAAACGTATCAAAGAAACATATCGTAACTAAATACCGTGTATACTTTAAAGTCAAAGATAAGTTATGGACAAGTAAATCTTTGTGTTTTCGCCACTGCTGGGTGTAAGGAATCGTCTTAAAACTCTCAAAGAAAAAAAAAAGCTTACAAAGTTAGGGGCGGCTCAGACATCTAGTTTTAGTGCACACCTTGTCCTTTTGACATTATTCACCTCGTGCACCCACCTTACCCAACACAACAATCAAAAAGAAATCCAATTGTACAAGTGGGAGAGGTGTAGGGCATGGGAGCAACATAGCCCCTTCTACCATGTGTAGAAGTTATTATCTTTGTGTACATATTTTAAATTACAGTACTTTCAATATATGATTTTTTGGACATCAGACACATATCACAGTTTTAAAATAGTAGTATTATTGTACACTCAAACAAGGCCCATTTAGTCATTTCACGGCCCTCTAGGAAAGAATCAGGATGTGCCTCTTCTGCACTACCAAAGTCATCATTCTTGTCATTGTGTCTGCGCGCATGCGCAAAAGGATGCGATGCATTAAAAAAATTTTCACCTTCTGGAATGCTGCGTTGGCTAAACTGATATATTCTACACCCCTCCACTTCTACATATACCAGGTGTGCTGTGCTGATAGATATTGGCGTCAGCGTTGGCAATCTCACATAATCATGATCGCGGATGAGGTCAGTGTTCTTTACCTGATTACACCATGTGATTAAACTATCCATGCACGTGTGTAACACGCATATAGTGAAGGCAGACTTACCAGCAGTGGAAAGCAGCAAGGATATTTTGACGAGAACAAATCTGACAACATACCTCTGAATGAGGTTTGATCGCAGCCTGTCCATCGAAGAACATGTTGACCGTTGACAAATGTTATAACAAAAGCACGCAAAGGCCTGCCAGCAATGAGGGTCCTGCCCGCCGCCAACACTGAGGAGAGACTGCTTCTGTTTTTGTTCCAGGGACTTGTACTTTCTCCCATCGAATATGCCCTTGCCATCCTCACTGTCAGCCATACTCAGATTGAAAGACTTGAGAAGGTGCAAAATGAAGCAATGCGCATTATTCTGGGGTGTACTGGAGACACCTTTTGTGTAGCAGTGAGGTACCTTTTTGACTTCCCTACCATGAACTACAAGATCAAGATCTGGAGAGCTCGTGCATACCTCAAGATAAGCTCAGATCTGAAGCACCATTTGCACCACGTGCTTTTCAAGAACAAAGGCAATAGGCTTAAAAGGGGCAAATCATGGCTTGATAGGGCAGAGGATGACATCATGCAAGTTTGCAGCCTTACAGATATCCATCCAGGTGAGGAGTGGATAAGGGCGTCTAAAGCGCCCAATCTCACATTCTCCTGTGTCGTGACGCTCGATAGGAGTTGTCGGGAGCAGAATCCATCTGCTGTAAATGCCGAGATATACGCGCTTATCAGTGACAAGTCAGATGAGACAGATGTGGTGATCTTCACAGGCAGGTCCGTTATACGAGGACATAAGAGTGCATGGGCATTTACATCTCGCTCTTCAGGCAGAAGAGTTCAAGAAGCCAGTAGTACCTTCTCCATGACTACCAGCAGCATGACGATGGAGGTGATGACGGTGACACAAGCTTTCATGTAGCTAGAATCACAGGACTATTCCAGCGTGTGTGCTGAGTGATTCTTTGAGCATGTTCCGGCGTGTCGAGGCAGGCTGGTTACGCAATGTTTTGAGTCATTACAAAACTCTCCTGTGTGTGCAGTTACCTTTATATTCGTCCCAGGGCATGCAGGCGTTGTTGATAATGAAAGAGCTAATAGACTGACAGGTGCTGCATTAATTGAAGATGGCCAGCCCAGGAATCACGCAGACATTGTCATTGCCCTCAAAGAGATAGGACGTTCTGAGGATTTTGAAAGCAACGTGTCCACATCACTGCCAATAATACGAGGTTGGAAGTAAAGATCGGCACAGCTAAACATGAGAAGCACACCGGACGCACACGAAGTCTTGTTAACCAACGTAGGACTGGCACTATTAACCGCGCAACGCTGATGAATTTGTTGAGCAGGGAAACTGAGCGCCCATGGATGTTTCCGGAGTGCTGTGAAGATAATAGTACTCGCACCTCATAACTAATAACTATCCATGTATCGGGAGCAGAGATAGTGTATCTGGTGTATCTCTTTCCCATCAAATTGTTTAGTGATCACGTTGTTTGTTTTCTTAAAACATGACTACCAAATCGCGAACGTCTACGTTTTATTTCTTTTCCAAATATACGGTTTGAATCTTATTCCTGAAGCATGACATTTTTTATTTTATTAGGCACATAATTCGTCAGAGTAAACATATAAAGAAACTTGTCTAGAAGTGGCTCACACTTGTGGGTACGCCAGACTTACAGTGAAGATCTGAGCACTTGTGGGTGTACCAGACTTACAGTGAAGATTTGAGCTCTTGTATGAATGCCAGACTTACAGTGAAGATTTGAGCTCTTGTATGAATGCCAGACTTACAGTGAAGATTTGAGCTCTTGTATGAATGCCAGACTTACAGTGAAGATCTGAGCTCTTGTATGAATGCCAGACTTACAGTGAAGATCTGAGCTCTTGTATGAATGCCAGACTTACAGTGAAGATCTGAGCACTTGTGGGTGTACCAGACTTACAGTGAAGATTTGAGCTCTTGTATGAATGCCAGACTTACAGTGAAGATTTGAGCTCTTGTATGAATGCCAGACTTACAGTGAAGATTTGAGCTCTTGTATCAATGCCAGACTTACAGTGAAGATCTGAGCTCTTGTATGAATGCCAGACTTACAGTGAAGATCTGAGCACTTGTGGGTGTACCAGACTTACAGTGAAGATTTGAGCTCTTGTATGAATGCCAGACTTACAGTGAAGATCTGAGCTCTTGTATGAATGCCAGACTTACAGTGAAGATCTGAGCTCTTGTATGAATGCCAGACTTACAGTGAAGATCTGAGCACTTGTGGGTGTACCAGACTTACAGTGAAGATCTGACCACTTGTGGGTATATCAGACTTACAATGAAGATCTGAGCTCTTGTAGGAATGACTGACTTTCTACCCCACCAGGACATCACACAAGCGATAAACACCCGATGACACAAAGTGCCACCATGCGGATGAGGATCACCGTGGAGAGGTCCCAGAAACCGCGTTCAGACAATTGGCCATATTGATGGCCTGCCTATATTGCGGCCCATGGCAAAAGCCAGAGTGGGGCTTCAAATAACAAAAAATTACGTCCTAAGAAGGACGTCTTGTAGGAATGCTAAACTTACAAGGAAGAGGGTCTTAACATGAACAACAAGCGGCAGTGACTATTTTATTATTTCTAATGAAGATAATTCGATATATACACCATTTACTGTGACAGAGAGAGAGAGAGAGACACGCACACACACACAGACAGAGAGAGAGAGAGAGAGAGAGAGACGCACACACACACAGACAGAGAGAGAGAGAGAGAGAGAGAGAGAGAGAGAGAGAGAGAGAGAGAGAGAGAGAGAGAGAGAGAGAGAGCCGACACAATCACCGCCGTTTCAGGGAAATCAGGAAACATAAACAAGACGACGTGACGCGAGTAACGGTAAATCTTATAATCACACAAAGAATTACGCCCCCTGCTCCAAGCGCTCACCAGAAACGCCGAATAAAATTTTAGTTAGGATGTTTCTAAAAAAAATAACCGCATAGACAAGACATGCAGCGTGTCTGGGGAGATGGGACTCGAGACCATGAACACTGGCCATGCTTGAGCTGGCTTCTTCGTCAGTCGTATCTGGGGAATGATTCCCTTGTACCAGCTACAGTCTCATCATTACTGCAAATATAAAGACAACTAAGGATGTAAACACATCTCAACTGTAGTCCGCTCCTGAAGTTCTGTCCATCTTTAAAAATATGTCACACGATAACCTTACAATGTAAGCTCGGTGTAAATTTTTTTTTTAATTTGTCAAGCAACCTGTTAATAATCATGTCTTCGTGAGAATTTGTTTCAACATATATTTCTTCTTCTTCTTTGCGTTCGGTTCCGTATACTCAGATCAGAAAGCAACATGCAAGCTTAACTGCAACGTGCATTAAAATAAAGACTACCAGAGCACATTCTGCTGACCTGCCCACTCTAACTACAACTTTGAAATGAACATTGGCATCAAAAGCAAAGGGAGCAGAAAAAGCTGTAGGGAAACATGAAGGACCTGCTGCTGACATGCGAGTACATAGAGGCAACCCACCTTTCTATCTATGCCTGGAATTGTTGTTGTGACTGTATATTTAGGCTGTAGATCTATGCTGTATGCCTGGATCATTTCGTATGTTAAAGGGTCATTAGAAAGGATGTCACTGTTTTTTTTTTTTTTTTGTAGTAAAATTTTGATAGATGACGAAAGAAGAATTATGATTGTATATAAAGAAGAAAAAAAAATTACGTCACTGCACTACGGATAAAGCTGTTAGAGCTCGATCTCTCCTTGCACAATTGGCTAAACACCAGATTTGTCCAGGCTAGCAGGCATGGGATCAGGCATAATGCCCACTGCAAAAGGCACAATCACAGAACTGTACGATAATATGTGTCACGAACTGGAATCCGCGTTTAGTGAGATTTTTATTCTTCAAAACTGGCCCTAGATCCCAGATCGACCCTCCTTAAGGTCTCTCTTTCTGCATGCTCCTTTTCTCTGTTTTGATCTCTCTCTCTCTCTCTCTCTCTCTCTCTCTCTCTCTCTCTCTCTCTCTCTCTCTCTCTCTCTCTCTCTCTCTCTCTCTCTCTGCGTCAATTTCTCCATCTGTTCCATATATCTCTTCTGCATGTCCTCTTAATCTCGTTACTTGCCTCTCTTTTCTCCCTATTACTCCCCACAGTCATTTACTCATTCACTCACTCACTCTCTCTCTCTCTCTCTCTCTCTCTCTCTCTCTCTCTCTCTCTCTCTCTCTCTCTCTCTCTCTCTCTCTCGTCTTTGCATCGACACGGATAGCCCCAGATCAATATTGTTGGAATAAGCCGTCCGTAGTTGCTTTAAATCTGACGTGTGTAGGCTGGTGCTGCGAGAGACGATTGTCGGTGTGGCGGGAGGAAAAACAGACCCACAGGATTTCAAGATACTTCCGTCTGGAACAGATTACTGAGCATATGTATAATATAACAAGCAGCGACGGTGGCTTAGGCGTTGCGAGTCCGACTCGTAATTCCAACGTACCGCGATCGAAACCCATTGCGGGGATGTTTATCGTGGTGCGGGGCGTCGCTGGTCGACCCAGCCTAAAATGGGTACTAGGATGTATGTTATGGGAAAGTAAAGACGGCCGGTGTAATCGTGACCAAATTACCCACATAGTGCCGAATGGTCTGTTAAAATATGGCTGCTCTTCCCGTGAGCCCGATGCGGCTAAAAGGCGTAAAAGGGGATTTGTACGTTACTTACTTTACTTATAACATGTAAAGTAATGAGGCAAGGAACCAGCAGTCTGCATACAGATGAGTCAGATCTATAAAACAGATGCACACGTAACACTCAGGTTCTGGAACAGGACTGTAGTCCAGCAGTGGGTGAACCTCCAGAACTTTCCGCCAGAGTTTACAGCTGGTGAACACGAAGAAAAATGAAGATAGATAACCAGAGAGCAACATGATGCCCTAAATATCGGCTGTCATGAAATACCAGAGATTTGATTTGCCGATGATACAGTATTGCCATCCACATCACAGACTGACATAGACAACCTAAAATATCAACCTAAAGAAAAAGTGAAAATCACAACTTATATCTTAACATGGCAAAAACAATGATAAATCATACTGATAAAAACTACCATGGAGAGAAATATATGTTAATGAGAAACGATTAGAGGTTGTGGAAAATTTTGAATATCTTGGGTCATTAATTACCAACAATGGTGACACAATGAAAGAAATTAAACGATGACTATCAATTACTCTTCAAAGACTAACACAACTGAATGAATTATGGAGTGGGACAGCCAGAACTAAAAAAAAAAATAATTTTTTATTGCAACATACGTCTGTGAGACCTGGCCACTTACTGAACAGCGCATAAAAAGCTTTAAATACAAATGTTTTAGACGAGTTCTAAGAAAGTCATGGGTTAAAAAATAACAAATGCATCCATAACTAAAGAACTGAATACTGAAGAAGGTTGGCTATTAAGGACGACAAAGCACAGAATTTTGAAATCTTTTGGTCACTTGAAACGTTTCAAAAGTTTAGAGAGAACAATGATGGAGGAGTATATGCCAGGGAAGAGAAGAAGAGAAAGGCCAAAGAGAAGAGAAGTGCAGGATGTGGCGAATGTCCTCGAGATTGGTGTATCGGAGGCTTGACATCTTGCTTGTGATCAAGAAGTTTTCCGCAGAGTTGTTATAGGAGCAAGGTTCTGCAAAGGACATGCTACTGTTAGACTTAACACACTACTGCACAAAGGTTGCTTATGTACAACAGATGATAACAAACTACCACACAGCCAGGGTGTTAATGTGCAACAGATGCTCAACACACTATACAGAGTTGACATTCATATACAACAGCTACTAAATAAATAAACTACTACAGAGACAAGATGTTTCTACACAACAGATGTTTAGTCCGGAAATCAGTTTACAGAGTGCAAAAAACTGTAACACAGAAACCATTATGAAACTTGGATAATGAAAACAAAAATGTCAAACTTAGTCCTCTTTCAGCCGCCTGAAAGCCTGCTTTATCGAGCAGAAACCATTATATCACAAAAATATCAGGAAATGATCAGTAAATGAGAGTATGCTGCGTACTTGGTACGAAATGATTTGATATCAATTCATGTCATGTTTACTACAGACTAGGTTAACTCACCCCCAAAGATGTAATCCTTGTCATCCAGGCCGGCTGTGGCAACATGTTTACTACAGACTAGGTTAACCCACCCCCAAAGATGTAATCTCTGTCATCGGGGCCGGCTGTGGCAACATGTTTACTACAGACTAGGTTAACTCACTTCCAAAGATGTAATCCTTGTCATTCGGGCCGGTCGTGGCAACATGTTTACTACACACTAGGTTAACTCACTTCCAAAGATGTAATCCTTGTCATCCGGGCCGGTCCTTGCAACATGTTTACTACACACTAGGTTAACTCACTTCCAAAGATGTAATCCCTGTCATTCGGGCCGGTCGTGGCAACATGTTTACTACAGACTAGGTTAACTCACCCCCAAAGATGTAATCCTTGTCATTCGGGCCGGTCGTGGCAACATGTTTACTACAGACTAGGTTAACTCACCCCCAAAGATGTAATCCTTGTCATTCGGGCCGGTCGTGGCAACATGTTTACTACACACTAGGTTAACTCACTTCCAAAGATGTAATCCCTGTCATTCGGGCCGGTCGTGGCAACATGTTTACTACAGACTAGGTTAACTCACCCCTAAAGATGTAATCCCTGTCATTCGGGCCGGCTGTGGTAATATGTTTACTACACACTAGGTTAACTCACTTCCAAAGATGTAATCCTTGTCATTCGGGCCGGCTGTGGTAATATGTTTACTACAGACTAGGTTAACTCACCCCCAAAGATGTAATCCCTGTCATTCGGGCCGGCTGTGGTAATATGTTTACTACAGACTAGGTTAACTCACCCCCAAAGATGTAATCCCTGTCATTCGGGCCGGCTGTGGTAATATGTTTACTACAGACTAGGTTAACTCACTTCCAAAGATGTAATCCCTGTCATTCGGGCCGGCTGTGGTAATATGTTTACTACAGACTAGGTTAACTCACCCCCAAAGATGTAATCCCTGTCATTCGGGCCGGCTGTGGTAATATGTTTACTACAGACTAGGTTAACTCACTTCCAAAGATGTAATCCCTGTCATTCGGGCCGGCTGTGGTAATATGTTTACTACAGACTAGGTTAACTCACCCCCAAAGATGTAATCCCTGTCATTCGGGCCGGCTGTGGTAATATGTTTACTACAGACTAGGTTAACTCACCCCCAAAGATGTAATCCTTGTCATTCGGGCCGGCTGTGGTAATATGTTTACTACAGACTAGGTTAACTCACCCCCAAAGATGTAATCCTTGTCATTCGGGCCGGTCGTGGCAACATGTTTACTACAGACTAGGTTAACTCACCCCCAAAGATGTAATCCTTGTCATTCGGGCCGGTCGTGGCAACATGTTTACTACAGACTAGGTTAACTCACCCCCAAAGATGTAATCCTTGTCATTCGGGCCGGTCGTGGCAACATGTTTACAACACTAGGTTAACTCACCCCCAAAGATGTAATCCTTGTCATTCGGGCCGGTCGTGGCAACATGTTTACTACACACTAGGTTAACTCACTTCCAAAGATGTAATCCCTGTCATTCGGGCCGGTCGTGGCAACATGTTTACTACAGACTAGGTTAACTCACCCCTAAAGATGTAATCCCTGTCATTCGGGCCGGCTGTGGTAATATGTTTACTACACACTAGGTTAACTCACTTCCAAAGATGTAATCCTTGTCATTCGGGCCGGCTGTGGTAATATGTTTACTACAGACTAGGTTAACTCACCCCCAAAGATGTAATCCTTGTCATTCGGGCCGGTCGTGGCAACATGTTTACTACACACTAGGTTAACTCACTCCCAAAGATGTAATCCCTGTCATTCGGGCCGGCTGTGGTAATATGTTTACTACAGACTAGGTTAACTCACCCCCAAAGATGTAATCCCTGTCATTCGGGCCGGCTGTGGTAATATGTTTACTACAGACTAGGTTAACTCACCCCCAAAGATGTAATCCTTGTCATTCGGGCCGGCTGTGGTAATATGTTTACTACAGACTAGGTTAACTCACCCCCAAAGATGTAATCCCTGTCATTCGGGCCGGCTGTGGTAATATGTTTACTACACACTAGGTTAACTCACTCACTAAAATGTAATTCCTGTCATCCGGGCCCGCTGTGGCAACATGTTTACTACACACTAGGTTAACTCATCCCCAAAAAATCTAATCCCTGCCATCCGGGCCGGCTGTGGCAACATGTTTACTACACACTAGGTTAACTCACTCACTAAAATGTAATTCCTGTCATCCGGGCCGGCTGTGGCAACATGTTTACTACACACTAGGTTAACTCACCCCCAAAGATGTAATCCCTGTCATTCGGGCCGGTCGTGGCAACATGTTTACAACACTAGGTTAACTCACCCCCAAAGATGTAATCCCTGTCACCCGGGCCGGCTGTGGTAATATGTTTACTACAGACTAGGTTAACTCACCCCCAAAGATGTAATCCCTGTCATTCGGGCCGGCTGTGGTAATATGTTTACTACAGACTAGGTTAACTCACCCCCAAAGATGTAATCCTTGTCATTCGGGCCGGTCGTGGCAACATGTTTACTACAGACTAGGTTAACTCACCCCCAAAGATGTAATCCTTGTCATTCGGGCCGGCTGTGGTAATATGTTTACTACAGACTAGGTTAACTCACCCCTAAAGATGTAATCCCTGTCATTCGGGCCGGCTGTGGTAATATGTTTACTACACACTAGGTTAACTCACTCACTAAAATGTAATTCCTGTCATCCGGGCCCGCTGTGGCAACATGTTTACTACACACTAGGTTAACTCACCCCCAAAAAATCTAATCCCTGCCATCCGGGCCGGCTGTGGCAACATGTTTACTACACACTAGGTTAACTCACTCACTAAAATGTAATTCCTGTCATCCGGGCCGGCTGTGGCAACATGTTTACTACACACTAGGTTAACTCACCCCCAAAGATGTAATCCCTGTCATTCGGGCCGGTCGTGGCAACATGTTTACAACACTAGGTTAACTCACCCCCAAAGATGTAATCCCTGTCACCCGGGCCGGCTGTGGCAACATGTTTACTACACACTAGGTTAACTCACCCCCAAAGATGTAATCCCTGTCATCGGGGCCGGCAGTGGCAACATCAGGCTGTGAGCTGTTTACCTTCTCCGTCATCAAGTTATTCATAGCGACATCCCTTTCACCGAATAAAAAACAGTATTCTTTCTAATTAAATGAAAAACAACCGGCTGTTTAAATGCTCAGGCGTGAGCACATACACAAAGCTAACTGCACGCTCCAACAAGGGATAACGGACGTTCTCAGATAAAGACAAAACTAGTAGATCAGCATTAAGATGTCCAAACGCTTCCGGTACAGCACCAGACGTGAACCAGCAGACGCCTTCTTTACAAATAAATAGCAGTGATGTCGGATGAAAATTCTTTGCCAAAAATCGATTGTTGCCTTCTCCCCCAACTCTCTCCACGGAGAGGCCAGGAGAGCACAGGCAGGCTATCGTACTGGGAGGCTTAGAATAGAGTGTACATACACCAGATAAGGAGAAGCGGGTTGTGAACTGTGTGCGCTTTCGTGAGTGATGTGTGTGTGTGTGAACGCGTGCCCGTGTCGGGCCTCAACAGATACTATCACTGTATTTTTGTAGCCACAGGGAATAGAGGGGATGAGAAGGCAGCTTTCGTGGTGTGGCGGTTAGAGGCTCGCTTTGAGCTCGAAACTCATGGGTTAAAATCCGTGTCGAGTTAGACATGTTTTCAAAAATGACCTCGACTCTCAGGTTTTGATTCTTACATCTTCTTTCATCACGGCCCCAGTATAGGACAAAGTTTGTCGTTATATTCAAGCCCCACTCAGGCTGTTGTCGGGAGGCCCTAAAATAACCCACCAATGGGTTAAACGGGGTTTGCGGGACCTGTCCCCGGGTAATCCTTTGTGTCACCGGGTGTTTATTGCGTCTTGTGTTGTCCTGGTGGGTTTGAACGTCAGTCTAATCCTAGTTGGACCTAACCTTAAATGAGTACTCAAGTCCTGAGATAAGTGGGCGAGTACTTTGATGGAGGAGCCAATAAATCAGGGCTATTCAACTGGCGGCCCGCGGGCCACATCTGGCCTGCGGAGGCCTAGCAAGTAGCCCGCAAATCATTGCCAGTTGTATTATATTAATGATCTATCTATGTTTGGGCTCATGGCTCTGGCCCGTGACGATCCCCAGTAAAAAAAAAAAAAAAATTGGGCCCTCGAGTAAAGTTAGTTGAATAGCCCTGCACTAACTTAACAAATCTGTGCGTGACGACGAGTTCTGGTTCTCATCCGTCCGTATTATTTTATGCTCTAAGGAAGCATGGAAACCCCAGCCTATAGAGATGATGTGTGCGACTGGAAAACCCTTCAGCGGTCTTCCAAAGTTAGCATCGACAGATGATCAAAGAATTAACATCTGACGGCAAGGTCATTGTTGTATTGCTAGGTGTCGGTCAATAGGAATTAATAGACATGCGGCAGATGCGATAGTCAAAGAACCAGCTGTGTCAGAAATGATTTAGAAAAGGTTCTGTAATGGGGGATATTTTCGACCCAGTTTAGAATGGTTGGGGGGAAGGCCCAAAGCTGACCGAAAACACCGAGATAGTCCAGATACTCGGATTAAACGAGAATCTGGAGATAGGTGACTAACCACTAGTTATCACGGGGACCACGGTGATGCGACCCAAGGTCGCCACGGGAAAAGTAAAGGACCACCACGTGTTGTCACGTGAAAGGAACCCGTGGTATAAGTCAGACTTGACTCTGGTCAAGTTTAGTTTGTGTCGACCTGTTGGAGCGAGAGGACGAGCGTCTGAATGTGCGAATGTCTACGTGAGTGCCTGAGGAGAAAGGAGACCTGCCGACGAAATGTCAAGCTGAGATCGACCATGCCAGCGTGTGAGATGTCCAAACGTCAGTGTTGAATCCATGGGACCCATCGTTGCTTGAATGCCTGCAGAAGACTGTTCGTTAAAAGGCTGCGTGAGTTTGTGTACGAAAGCGGTTCAATTAGACATCGACTGGACGATTCTGTTTGTCGTAAGTTGTAATACGTCAATAAAGTAATGTCTCGTAAGCTCACATCGGTGTCGGCTTGTGCCAGGTGTGTAACGTGAAGCGTGTGAGAATATCATCCACCACACACGCATGAACACCGCCTAGACAACGAGTAGAAATACAAACCCATTTATTACAGGTTCTTTGTTTTGTTTTGTCAGACACTATGATGACCGTACTTTAGTATAGGCGGTCGGCTGAGGCTGACCATGTCACCCACGGAGTACATTGTGGTCTATAAAATATAGGTTTAGCACAATATACCCGATACGGCTCAGGGCGTGGGAAAGGGTCCTTTGCTTCATGTTTACAGGGGATATTGGTTAGTTGCGTATCCTTAACAGGACGTTGCAGAACCAACCCCAACAACCCCTGGCTGTTGCGTGGTTTTTCTTGGCAAATTTACGTCTAGCAGTTTGTCATTGCTTACTGGACGGTCGGCTTTCTTGATACCACTGTCGAAACCCACGCAAGGCTTAGGGGATATAGATCTCAGATTTCTAATTAACCATGAAACAGAGAGACTGGAACCTTTGGACTTAGGATTCTGGAGGCATGCATTACACTTAGAACATTTGTACAAGGGTCAAACGGTGCTGGTCATCGTATACAGAAGTTCTCGTAGAACTTGTAGAGCAAATACAGCCCATAACAGCCCATAACAAAGAGGTATTTTACAACTGATGTTGACTCAACGCCTAATCTTTCTCTTGCTATTAAATGCTGTTCATAACAAGATCAAATACTACACTATCTCTACTGTTCTCATACAACTGCACTTACTGTCTGTATGTACGACTTCTATTTACATGGAAATGCGGGAAGGGAATCTTTAAGCCTAGGGATTTAGCGCCTCACGGCTAATGCTACCGCCACCGATTGTGCGGATTAGGACAAATGCACATCCATAACCTTACTGAGGATTCGAACCTGAGACTCTTGCATGAGAGCGCAGAATTCTGACAGTTATCAGCCGCTCATCTTTTGTTATGTGGTGTTCACAAAATAAACAATTCATGTACCTCCTGCAGGACAGACAGTATTGTGACAATATGACTATTTTAGTCACAGTTATTGATTCTCATTGGATAACGATTGTCGTTTGTCTGTTATGACGAGCTAATAACAACAATGGGCTTCTGTGTGTGTGTGTGTGCATGTGCGCGCGAGCGTGTGCGTGTCTGTGTGTGTGTGTGTGTGTGTGTGTTTTGACATCATCAATGAGATTACCCCATGTGCAGTCAGTGGCACCGACTGTCAAAAGACAGGATAACATAACACAACAAGCAGACATTTTTCTCTTCTACACTATTTGAAACTATCGTGTCGTTGACTAAGCTGTTGCGAACAGGCTTTATAATGCCGAGATGCCATTTTTGATTCCAGCTGCAGGAATTTAGACAGTGGTATTGAGAGCCAATCTTTCAGTCAGCAATGGCAAACTACTGAACGTAAAATTGTCAAGTAAAATCAGAAACAGCATAACAATCCTGTGATTGGTTCTGCAACCACCTCCTGTGAAAGACACGCAACTAACTTTAATTACTGTTAGAAATGAATTTGTTAATTGCTGAATCGGGCGACTTCAGTTCAATTTCTTGTATAATCTTCAGTGTTATAGTGATGTTATAATCACTATCTATAGACCTTTAAAATTTTGTAATACAGATCTCATTTCAGGTGTAATGCCATCAGGTAGTATGATCCGGAGGGTTCAGGCAGGTTCGGGGCGAAAGCAGTGGCTTGAATCAATTCATAAATCAATGTGCGTAGAGTCACCTTAATCAGCTGTCACGCTTGATCAGCTGTCACTACTGACGGTTATTCTATGGATCATACAGATATCATTATTTCCTCCGTGAAATGATAAGGGGGCAGTGAATCCACATCACTATCTAGATTGAAAGACTTGGGAGTTAAGATCGGTGCGGACCTGAGCACCTATGGACATGTCCGGAGTGCTATGATGATGATAACCAAACTAACTATTAACACCAATCCTCCTATTGTCTGTTTCTGCGTTTCTTTATCATTAACAGTGTACAATATTGACAGCTCTTTCCAACTTTCAAGTGGCGGCGTTCTTTACTGAGGGTTTCTGGTCTAGTGAATCGGCCACGCCCAGTGCATGTTAAACACACTTCATCTGGACCCACTGCAAACAATCTATGGTGATTCACTCACCGTGACCAGCATATTTTGTTCAGTTCATTATTATTTCACGATGTCACCATTATGTCAGTGCACACATCGATCCGAACTAAACGTTTCCAGCATTGAAGTTCTAGCAGAAGTGCGAAATTATACAGACGTGGGAGAAAAAGTACAGTATAATTACTTCTATGGACATTGAAGTTATCTAAGATCTGAGAAAACGCATAAATAATAGAGGCTTGAATAAATGATGATGGAAAACTTAATGATATACAACGCTAAGACAATAATATAGGAGTAGTCCTTCTTTTTCTGCTTCCTAACCTCCTCCTCGGACTACTACAACTACCACCACCATCATCAAAACCATTGCTACTACCAGTAATGCTGATGATGCTGCTGTTGCTACTACAGCTATTACTAATGTCGCTACTACTGGTACTACTACTGTCAATACCAATACAACCACAACTACTTCTACTGTTACTACTATTAGGCTTCTACTACTACTACTTCCTTTTGTCCATATGCGTTTTCTTCTTCTTCTTGTTCTTCTTGCTCTTCTTCTTACTCCTCTTCTTCTTTTTCTTCTTCTTCTTCTTCTTCCTCTTCTTCTTCTTCTTCTTCTTCTTCTTCTTCTTCTTCTTCTTCTTCTTCTTCTTCTTCTTCTTCTTCTTCTTCTTCTTCTTCTTCTTCTTCTTCTTCTTCTAATTCTTCTTCCTCTTCTAATTCTCCTTCTTCTTATCTTCGACCATTCACATCAGCTAGGTGTTGGGGTAGGGTGGGGGTGTCCACATGCGTTTTCTTCTTCTTTTTCTTCTTCTTTTTCTTCTTCTTCGTCTTCTTCTTCCTATTATTATTATTATTATTATTATTATTATTATTCTCATCCTTCTTCTTCTTCTTCTTCTTCTTCTTCTTCTTCTTCTTTTTCTTCTTCTTCTTCTTCTTCTTCTTCTGTTTGACCATTTACCTTAGCTAGGTGTTGGGGTAGGGTGGGGGGGGGGGATGTAAGGATCGTTTATGCGCTTTTTTCCGAATGCATTGTACAAGCTGGTGTCTATTTCTGTTAGGTTACCTTCTTGTAGTGAGCCCTGCTCGCTTCAGTTCGATGTTCGTTCACTAGTCTTCTTGTAATGAGCCCTGCTCGCCCCAGTTCGATGTTCGTTCACTAGCCTTTTTTGTAGTGAGCACTGCTCGCCTAAGTTCGATGTAGTTCACCAGTATTGTTTTAGTGAGCATTGCTCGTTCCAGTTCGAAGTAGGTTTACCAGTCTTTTTGTAGTGAGCACTGCTAGCACCAGTTCATTGCTGGCTCACCAATTTCATTGTAGTGAGAATTGCTAGTAACAGTTCGATGTTGGTTCACCGGTCTTCTTGTGGTGAGCATTGCTCGCCAAGGTTTATTGCCGTTTCGCCAGTCTTCTTGTAGTAAGCACTGCTCGCTCCAGTTCGATGTTCGTTCACCGGTCTTCTTGTAGTGAGCTTTGCTTGTCCCAGTGGGATCTTCGTTCACCAGCTTTCTTGTAGTGAGTCTGCTCGCTCTAGTTCAATGTTCGTTGACTAGTCCTCGTGTATTGAGCACTGCTTGCCCTAGTTCATTGCTGGTTTACCAATCTTCCTGTAGTAGGCACTACTCGCCCAAGTTCGATGTTCGTACACCAACCTACCTGAAGTAAGCACTGTTGGCCCCAGTTCGATGTTCGTTCACCAGCCTTTTTGCAGTAAGCAACTGCTCGCCCCAGTTCCTGTGTTGGTTGACCAGTCTTCTTGCAGTGAGCACTGCTCGCCTCAGTTCATTGCTGGTTTACCAGTCTTCATGTAGTGAGCACGACTCGCCCCAGTTCGATGTTTCTAGTTCAACTGGAGTGTGTAACGTGTA
>CAJHNH020000125.1:7500-30000 GCA_905116865.2 Candidula unifasciata | reverse complement strand
CCTGTAGTAAGCACTGCTGGCACCAGTTCGATGTTCGCTCACCAACCTTTCTGTAGTGAGCAACTGCTCTCCCAAGTTCGATGTAGGTTACCAGTATTCTTGTAGTGAACACTGCTTGCCCCAGTTCATTGTTCGTTCACTATTTTGTTTAGTGAACACTGCTCGCCCAAGTTCATTGCTGGTTCACCAGTCTTTTTGTAGTCAGCCCTGCTCGCCCCAGTTCGATGTTCGTTCACCAGTTCGTTTAGTGAGCACGGCTCGCCCCAGTTCATTGCTGGTTTATCAGTCTTCTTGTACTGAGCATTGCTCGTCCCAGTTCATTGCACATTCTGCAGACCTGCCCACTCTACCTGCAACTTGGAAAAGACACCCGGCCTCAAGAGCAAAGTGTGCAGAGCAAGGTATGGGGAACCATGCAGGACCTGCAGCTGACATGCGAGTTCATAGAGGCAGCCCACCTAATGGTCTGATCTAAGCATACGAAACCGAACGCAAAGAAGAAGAAGAATCTCTATAATCGTACATCGGTCTATTTATTTGGACAAAGCACATTGTGACGATAAAAATGAATTGGTGATTATCGAACGTCTGTCCGTCTAATGCTCCCTGATACCCACTGGTAAACTTCCAAGGCGGTATCATCTCAAAGGGCGACACCTAACCTCGATTTACGTGTCCACAACAGTTTAACACCTTTCGACCTACAGGCCCCCTCCTGGGGTCATCAGTAGCCTTTAATGAACGCCTCGGTTATGTGCCCACACTTTGGGTCACCAATAACCTATACATAATAGCTGACTAGAGGGTGGCTATGTTCACGGCACTACGCATCCCGATCCACAGTCGCAATCAGCCTCCAAATCGTTTAGGAGTCAATGGTTATGCCCCCCCCCCCTCAGCACCCAGTCAATGGTTTACAGAATGCCACCACCCCCCCAGCACCACAGTCAATGGTTATAAAAATTCGTCTCACAATTTTACCTGTGTGTAAGCGCTTCCCCATTTGCCCCCAGCACCCAGTCAATGGTTATGTCCCCCCCAGCACCCAGTCAATGGTTATGCCCCCCAGCACCCAGTCAATGGTTATGCCCCCAAAGCACCCAGTCAATGGTTATGCCCCCCCCCCTAGCACCCAGTCAATGGTTATGCCCCCCAGCCCCAGATCCATGGTTATGCCCACCCAGGACCCAGTCAATGGTTATGCCACCCCCCCCCCACCCCAGTACCCAGTCAATGGTTATGCCCCCCCGCACCCCAGTCAATGGTTATGCCCCCCAGCACCCAGTCAATGGTTATGCCACCCCCCCCCCGCACCCAGTCAATGGTTATGCCACCCCCGCACCCAGTCAATGGTTATGCCCCCCCCCAGCACCCGCACCCAGTCAATGGTTATGCCCCCCCCCCCCAGTCAATGGTTTATGTCCCCCCACCAGCCCCCAGTCAATGGTTATGCCCCCCCCTCGCACCCAGTCAATGGTTATGCCACGCCCGCACCCAGTCAATGGTTATGCCACCCCCAATGGTTATGCCCCTCACCCAGTCAATGGTTGGTTATGCCCCCAGCACCCAGTCAATGGTTATGCCCCCCCCCAGTCCCCCCCCAGCACCCAGTCAATGGTTATGCCCCCCCAGCACCCAGTCAATGGTTTTTGCCCTCCCCCCCCCCCCCCCACCCAGCACCCAGTCAATGGTTATGCCCACATACAAAAAACGAGGGAGATAAATGGTCACTTGGCACACATATATTAACATAGGTGCCCGTAATTTTATGGGGCCCTAGGACAATCGCCAAGTGGGCCCATGTGTTAAGACGTCACTAGTGCCTTTATATATATATTTGTAATTCAAAACATAAATAGCAATACACCATAAAATTTAAAAAAAAAATGTTTATCATCAAAATTAAACAAAACTCACAGTAAGATGAAATATAATGTCTACGTGTGTATACTTCCATTTTATTTTTAATTGACAGATTTTCTATTACTTTGTTTTGTAAATTGCAAAGTCTTTGATGAGATCCTCAAAACTATTCTTATCTAACACGTCTGCTTCCATACTTAACAGAAATAAGGCATCCATCCTGCCTTGTTGCCTTATTGTGCTGGTGGGATTTTGTTTATAATACTTCAACTGAGAAAACAAACGATCAGCTCCAAGCTATAGAAAACTGACATAATGCCCCCACCCCGTGTGATGCCCTAAGCATGTGTTTTGTGTGCTGTGTAGTTCATTAGGCTCTGTATGTGCCTTCTCGCATAAGCATTCATAATTCAGACATATCTGGGAGCACCCGACGGTTCCATAAGTAGCTTGAAGTACTGACCTGGCTGAGAATTATTGGAGTAACTTCGTCAACAATAGCTCGGTTTGTTCTCCCCCCCCCCCCCCCCCCCCCCCCTTGCCCCCCCCCCCCCCCCCCCCCCCCCCCAAGCACGCTACTTGAAGGTTTACCACCCTGAGATATAAAATCATCGCCATCTAGATGACAGATCAACAGAACAAATCTCAGATACCCCCTTCAACCTCCAACAAAAGTTAGAATGAAGCACTCTACACAAGCGACGTGTGACGTGTAGTCCTGTGTGGGTGAGGACGGTCATCAATGATGCGATACTTCGAGTTGCAGGGCTGTCACAGAGAACAATCGAACCACACTATCAAAGAATAGAATCATCAGGAAACTTCACATAGGCAGAAACACTTGAGGATAATGTGATGACGATAATGATGATGATAATGATGATGCTGATGATGATGACGATGATGACGATGATGATGATGAATATAAGAATGATAACCCGCACATTAACCTACGAAAATCATAGGCGCGGTATGACATAAAATTATGCAATTTGACACTAGTGTCATTTTACTAAGGGAAGTAAATGTTTTTACTATCAAGTTCGACATACGGTTATCTCCTTACCTTTCCACAACTAAAACGTGACACTTATATTTATGGAAAGTCAAAATATCATTTATCTAATTCCAAAACGGCATATTTTTGATCTCTTGAGAAACAATGATCATTACTATTTACACTATCTAAACCTGTCAAATTTTCGTAAACTTGTATTAAGCACGATTTTGAAATGAAGAAAGGACGTGCGACGCAAATTTTTTTAAATTCTGAAGTCCCACCCGGACTTTTACCGAGGTCCCTGAATATAGCCGGTAATGAATATAGCCCTACGTCTAAACGGGGTTTTCGAGACCAATCCACCGGTGATCCTCATCCGCATGGCAGCACTTTGTGTCACAGGGTGTTTATCGCTTGTGTGATGTCCTGGTGGGGTACAACTTAACTACCTACCTACCTATAAGCGTCTGGATTTTTTTCACCTGGTCACGCCGGTGTGTTGGGAAATGAACAGGCGGACAGACTGGCTGGCTCTGCACAACTTGGTGGAATACTGCTACATAATAGGGCAGATTTGGTTAGTGCCTTGTGGGAGAGCGTGTACAATGCGGAGGAGCAGATGGATCACCACAGTCTGGTGTGATTGGTGCAGTTGGGAGTGACGAGAGGTTCTGGCAGAAGCTCAAGGCTCAGAGGAAAGGCAAGACGGACGTTTAATCAGAAAGCTACTGGCACCATTGGGAACTCTTCGCTGGCTGCTGAAGATGGGGACGGAGCGCTTATGGGAATGCCCCGGGTGCTGTGATGTCGGTTCTTGAATCAAATCAATCAAATCAAATCAAATCAAATCAAATCTACCTATAAGTGACAAATAATAGTTGCGTCGTCCTCATGTGGAATGCAATTTTTAATTTTTTTATTTTAAAGCCCCGCCCTGGCTTTTGCCGGGGGCCCTAAATAAAGCCGGGTCATAAATATGGCCTGGCGGCTGAACGGGGTTTCCGAGACCTCTCCACGGGTTATCCTCATCCGCACGGTTACACGTTGTGTCATCAGGTGTTTATCGCTCGTGTGATGTGGGGTACAACCTACTTACCTACCTAGTGACAAATGACGGTTGATAACACCATTATGTGTGGTGCCACTTTCTCTTGCTGGGATGGTTTACAATCCAATAATAATAAAATGTTGGCTAAATGCTTCTGTCTCTCCGTGGAATGTTGCCATCCATGATTCTATTACTAGCGTCTGTGATTCCTCACACAGTCCCCGACTTCTTGCATTCAGTTCTTTGATTCATTTCTGTCTCGATCAGTTTCCTCATGTAAAGATTCTTTGCAGACATAGCTTCCAAAACGAGTGGCTGAGACCTGTACTCTAGTACCCGGTGAAGGTTATTAGGGAAAACAGAAGAGAACAAAAAGAAGGTGGTGTGTGTGTGTGTGGGGGGGGGGGGACTTGTGTGCACGATTATCATCACTCGCGTGCTATTGAACTCTAGTACCGATGACAGATTGTTGAGGGGGGGGGGGGGGGGGAGAGCCGTTGTGGACTAGTATCAGAACTCCAGTGTCATTTAACTCTAGTGCCCAGAGAAGACTGTTGCTGAGGGGAAATATCATCATCATCATCAATTTGAATTGGCCAAACGCTACCCAGGGAGCTAGCCTTTCCTAGCATTTCTTTAAGACCAACACTATGCCTGTCTAACTTCTACATCTCCAGCTGTGACGCATATGTCCTTTTGCTCACAATATACTGGCCCCTTTCTCTTCAATGTTTTCTCCTCTTTGACTCTGTTTTCTTCTGCAGTATTCTTTCCCCTACCCACCATGTACAAATGTGTACATTTCATGCTATGATTTTTGCGTTTATTACATCAATATATGGTCGGCTCTGTGGCTAAGTCGACGCAAACGCTTTGTAATGCCGGGGCGCCGGGTTCGATCCCAGTTGCGGGCCATGCGCCTTGTGTTGGTTTTGACAGTGGTATCTAGAGACTGACTGTCCAGAAGGCAATGACAAACTTCTGGACGTAAATTTGCCCAGAGAAACCACACAACAGCCAGGGGCTGCTGGGGTTGGTTCTGCCACATGATGTAAAGAATACGCAACTAACCTTTATCATTATATGACCCTAATCTCTTTCAGGCCAAGATTACCACACAGAGAATTTTTATTCAAACCTAATTTTAACATTAAAAAAACTTTTCAAAACTTAATTTTAAAATTGTAACATTCAATAAACTTATTAAAACTTACTTTAAAAATAATAGTCATTTTTTTACAAGTTTTATCATGTGCAACTCTGCTGTGTGGAATTTTGACGCCAATCGATACCTCGACCACTCGTGTCTGTAAACCTCGGACAGTCCATGTCGACTTCTTTCACTAACAGTTCTTGAAGAACTGCTTCAGTCATCATTATCATTATGTAGAAGTCCTTTGCAGAACATCGCGCTGTCGCATGCGGATATGCACTAGAACGCACTGGTACTGAGTAAGCAAATAGGACGTCAAAACAATACGTAATGTTGTTAAGGGATCGTTGTCAAAAGCATTTGTTGTTTACAGTCTGAAGAAGACAGACGTGTGGATCCTTGAGGACGTTTTACCCCAGGATGCCACTGAAGCAGTCGTTGTATAAAGTTGGATCCTTAAGAACGCTCTACCCCGACACTCCCCTATAAACCTCAGCGGAAGTCTGGTGTAAGTGTATGGTCCATTGTCGGTATACTTATACTACCTTGTTCAGACTGCAGAAGAGAAGATCGAGATGACTGTCCGGATTTCCAAAGTCGGACTGAGATCGATGTGACTGTCTGGATTTCCAAGGTCGGACTGAGATCGATGTAAATGTCCGGATTTCCAAGGTCGGACTGAGATCGATGTGAATGTCCGGATTTCCAAGGTCGGACTGAGGTCGATGTGAATGTCCGGATTTTCCCAGGTCGAGACTGAGATCGATGTGAATGTCCGGATTTCCAAGGTCGGACTGCGACCCGTCGTGTGAATTGATCAGTCAGTTGATGTACGAGCGGCTGCTGGTGTTGGCGTGTTTAGATGAGTCTGGAGTTTTATTAATTGCACATTTTCTCATCTGTTGATCTAGTGTGTGTCAATACAACATTGGAACTTATCTCGTAGCTTTCGTTGTTCTACTGTTTGGAAGCATTGTAGTTCCTACTGTTCTACCGTTTGAAAGCATTGGAGTTCCTACTGTTCTACCGTTTGAAAGCATTGGAGTTCCTACTGTTCTACCGTTTGAAAGCATTGGAGTTCCTACTGTTCTACCGTTTGAAAGCATTGGAGTTCCTACTGTTCTACCGTTTGAAAGCATTGGAGTTCCTACTGTTCTACCGTTTGAAAGCATTGGAGTTCCTACTGTTCTACCCCACTTGGCCTATTTCATCGTTGCTAAGCCACACATCACCATGAAGCCGTCGCACGTTACACGCTCCCACCACGATGCTGACTTTAGCCCGATTTTCTTTTTGTTCAAATTTCACTCCTTATTAACATCTCTGGGCTGCTACTTTAAGAAGTGTGTCGTCTTGTTCGTTCGATTTGAATTAGTCCCATTCAGCCTCAGACTAAGGGGCTAGCCAAGTCCTAGTCAATATAGGTTATAATTATACCAACAAATTGTGTTGCTATTTCATTGCGTAGTGTTTGGTGCTAGTATTTCATGTCTTCTTTGTCTGTCTGTCCGATCTGTTCGTGTGGGTCTCACTGTGCAGGCTTGAATCTGATTAGGTCATGTGTTCCTTATTGTGCCTTGCGATTGTGGCTGGTGTGCCAATGATTGGGGTGTCTACTGACCTATTCATGGTGAAACAGTAGAAGATTGCAAAATAATGAGATTTTCACGCAAGTTGCTTAGCAGCCGTTGCTCTATTGGAGGATAACAGTGATTAATGAAAATCATCATCATATCCCTACGTGCTGACCCAAACGGTGATGCTCAAAAGCTCCACAAGCGTAAAACGACGAAGGACGCCTGTTATATGTTGATTAATCAAACGTCTCCTTTGTGCAGTGTTCATTTCTTGCAGCTCCAGGCTGTATCCCCATCTCCATCAGCCTAGACAGGAAAACAGAGTCATAACCGTTGTCGTATGTACTGCACATGAAATTGATAGACAGCCGCGGTGGTGTGGCGACTAGACTCTCGCCTGCGAATCTCAAAAATGATGGAGGTGGACTTTTTTCAAATATGACCTTAACTACAAATTCATCAAAGCCTTAAATGGGTACCAAATAATATCTTGAGAACTAAAGGCGGCCGGTGTGATGTTGACTACATCACCCACTAAATGCGACTGGTCCAGATAATTTAGATCTAGCCCTATATGCCCAATATTTATATATATACGTAACTTTATTCAAGGCTATCTGGATATAACTAAAATGAAAATGTAAATTAGACAACCGTAACAAATACTTTCAGTGGTACAGTTAAATAAGATACCATTGAATACTGTGTCAATGGGTATCGATTGTTTAACTCCAAAAAATTATGTGTACGCACATTATTCAGAACTGTAACAACTGTATTCGTTGATAATGTTATTAAATCACTTAACTGAAACTTTCGCGAATTGATCAGATGATAGAAAACAATCTAAACATAGTGATTATGTGTTACATAATAACAGTTCTGAAAGGGTGTATATTAACACAGCAGACACGGTAGAAAAACAGATATGCACCTACCTCCAATAATCTCTCCTGTATATTTCCCGGCGTTAGCTCGAGCTAACGAAGCATCCGGCATACTGCCTTTCTTCCTGTGATCAACGCCAAGCCGAGATGGAACAGCAGAATCCGCTGCTGGTGATGATAGGCTACCATTAGTTGTCCGGCCGGCCAAAGCATCTGACGTTTGATCGGCGTACACCACCTCTACGGCGGGCAGTCCGCTACGAGCAGACGACAGTTCCCCAGGTCGGATCACATGAAGGTAGCCGCTGCCCCCGTCTCTTGGCTGGGGCCCGTCCTGTGAGTTATCGGAGACTGGAGTTTCTCCTGGGATCGGGTTAGATTGAAAATCTGATTGTTTTGTATCTGGTTCCTGCAGCGAGTTCCTGCCGCTGTTCCCGTCAAAGGGCTCTGACCTGTCGCTCTCGTCAGGGGAAATTCTGTTGGCCATGTCTGCGTAACAAAACGGTGTCGAGTTATTTGCTGACTACTGATTGCATTTCCATTGTTCTACATAGTCTATGGACATAGCCTGCAGCGCTACTGGTGTGAACATTTCTTGACTTTGTTATCTCTTCGTCCATCCTAGAAGGAGAGAATGGGTAGAAGAAATTTATTTGTTTCATCATCTTCTTCTTCATTTTCTTGTTTTTTCTCTTCTTCTTCTTCTTCTTCTTATTCTTCTTCTTCTTCTTCTTCTTCTTCTTCTTCTTCTTCTTCTTCTTTTCTTCTTCTTCTTCTTCTTCTTCTCCTCCTCCTCCTCCTCTTCTTCTTCTTCTTCTTCTTCTTCTTCTTCTTCTTCTTCTTCTTCTTCTTCTTCTTCTTCTTCTTCTTCTTCTTCTTCTTCTCCTCCTCCTCCTCTTCTTCTTCTTCTTCTCTTCTTCTTCTTCTTCTTCTTATAATTATTTTATTATATTCTTCTTCTTCTTCTTCTTCTTCTTCTTCTTCTTCTTCTTCTTCTTCTTCTTCTTCTTCTTCTTCTTCTCTTCTTCTTCTTCTTCTTATAATTTTTTTATTATATTCTTCTTCTTCTTCTTCTTCTTCTTCTTCTTCTTCTTCTTCTTCTTCTTCTTCTTCTTCTTCTTCTTCTTCTTCTTCTTCTTCTTCTTCTTCTTCGTCTACTTCTTCGTCTATTTCTTCTTCTTCTTCTTCTTCTTCTTCTTCTTCTTCTTCTTCTTCTTCTTCTTCTTCTTCTTCTTCTTCTTCTTCTTCTTCTTCTTCCTCTTCTTCTTCTTCTTCTTTTTCTTCTTCTTCTTCTTCTTCTTCTTCTTCGTCGTCTTCTTCTTGTAATGTTTTATTATTATTATTATTATTATTCTTTTTCTTCTTTTTCTTCTTCTTCTTTTTCTTCTTCCTCTTCTTCTTCTTCTTCTTCTTCTTCTTCTTCTTCTTCTTCTTCTTCTTCTTCTTCTTCTTCTTCTTCTTCTTCTTCTTCTGTTGCTTTTTTTTTTTAATTTTCCCTTTACACCGCAACAGAGCATAGGCAACCAAAGAAACATGTCAGATGTTTACATAGAGGTAACATGTTTTTGCTGAAGCTTTCTACTATATGGGGTAGCCAACACCGGTCAAAATCAATAGTTAGTTTGTACACTGGGACATAGTCAGTGCTAGATTAAGACATAGGCTAACTAAACTACAGTTTGGGGCCTCATTATCTACAGGGGCATCAGAAAATTATCTTGTTGTTCACAAATGCAATTTTCTTTTTATTGAGCCTTTAAGAGGTTTATATTTTGTTATTATATATTTGACTGAAAATTAAACGACAATATATTTCCATCATCATATATTTCAAAAGCGTATATATTTTACAGATTTCTGAAATATGCTGGTGTAATTTTTGAGTTAGTGTGCACATCCGTTTTACAGATCAAGCTTGTTTGTATTATGCAAACTGTTGGTTCCTCGCCTCGCAAGCAAAAATAAACACTCCGACTTTGAAGGGAACAACCCTTATTAAACGCCTTCTAGGACATGCTTGTTAGAGTTTGTGGGTCTATTGCTTGTTCTCCTAAATAGAGCCCTGGACCCCACACGAGAATATCTAGCACATGATGTTGATGATGATCGTGGTGGTGATGATAGTGATACAAAGTGTGAAAAATTTCTACTCAGTGATACTCACCATGAAGACACAAAACTAATTTCATATATAATCCATGGTCACATAAAAGCCAGAATAGGAGGTAACAAAATCAGCAAGTTAACTGTAAGTGTTCCACTGGCTTACTGCTTACAAAAAATATTTTTACTGTGCTCTAAATTGTTAACAACTTGTATAATAACGTCACACACACACTCACACACACACACACATACACACACGCACGCATCCACACATACATACACACACACACACACACATATATATATATATATATATATATATATATATATATATATATATATATATATATATATATATATAATTGAAAACCGGTTCACGGGTGAATGACGGTGTGTCTATGTAAGCCGTTGACTCTGAATGAGAGCGTTGTCTTGTCATGGTTACTGTCAGCTCACATATCATAGCCCGCACAGTCCATGGCGACAGCACTAGCCAGGCGGACCTAAATCCTCTGGTTCAAGGCACCCTATCTAACCCGTCCTTAAAAAGTGGTAAAACAGACATCGGTGACAGTGTTTGATATTTTGTCGCGAACAAATATCATATAAATGTTTATCTTTCACAAGCTTTGTTGCGCAACTCTGCAGTCATCATTTCTGCTGTACAGTGCTGTTGTTTGTTTGTTTGTTTGTTTGTTTTAGTATCCAGAAGCCATGAGTTGATAACCCTTAGGCTCAGTATTATGGATATCGCAACCTTTCGGCCTTGATTCCATTGTAAATCTGGGAGAAAATGTGGCTTTTCTGCCTACCCCCGGGAGTGAACCCGGACCACAAGGAGTTCGTCACCCGGTCTCCACGCAATCCGGTTTAGCCAACTACGCTAGAGAGCCGGGCATACAGTGCTGTTAAAATCAGGTATTAGCCAAGCCACTATCCCGTATGTTGCTGGTAATTTGGTTAACTAGTAGATTATAATAATTTTTGCCTAAGCTGCAAGTGACAAGTTATCATGTAATTCACGTTGCCAACATCTCAGCAAACGGACAACCCCAAAGTTGCTCCATCCTTGTGTCAACGAAAACCACCATTGGTTATCACTGTTGCATTGTGGAAAAATTAGGGGGGGGGGGGGGGTGTGATTAGACACAAACTACATTTTCAGCATATCTAATAGCATGCACACGCATTAGAAAGGGTAGTGTAAGTTACAGCTATATTTCAATGTTACATTTTTAAGACCGTTCCACGGCTTTGAGAACGTAGCGTTTCTGCGTGACCCGTTGATCTAACCAAGACTGGGGTTTATTCTAACTGTTACTGTTGGTGACACAGCAGTTAACCCAAACAGTGTATGAATCTGTTAGTTATTGATGCGATTGACAACAGGCATGTTTCTAAACTTATAAAGATGATTATACTGTATATCACTTTTGGAGAAATAAGGGTTTGAATAAATGTTCAGAGAACGTGTGTAGTTTTATCACATTCTATGTTCACAGCACGTGTGTAGTTTTATCACATTCTATGTTCACAGAATGTGTGTAGTTTTATCACATTCTATGTTCACAGAACGTGTGTAGTTTTATCACATTCAATGTTCACAGAACGTGTGTAGTTTTATCACATTCAATGTTCACAGCACGTGTGTAGTTTTATCACATTCTATGTTCACAGAATGTGTGTAGTTTTATCACATTCAATGTTCACAGCACGTGTGTAGTTTTATCACATTCAATGTTCACAGAACGTGTGTAGTTTTATCACATTCTATGTTCACAGAATGTGTGTAGTTTTATCACATTCAATGTTCACAGCACGTGTGTAGTTTTATCACATTCAATGTTCACAGAACGTGTGTAGTTTTATCACATTCTATGTTCACAGAATGTGTGTAGTTTTATCACATTCAATGTTCACATCACGTGTGTAGTTTTATCACATTCTATGTTCACAGAATGTGTGTAGTTTTATCACATTCAATGTTCACAGAACGTGTGTAGTTTTATCACATTCTATGTTCACAGAATGTGTGTAGTTTTATTACATTCAATGTTCACAGCACGTGTGTAGTTTTATCACATTCAATGTTCACAGAACGTGTGTAGTTTTATCACATTCTATGTTCACAGAATGTGTGTAGTTTTATCACATTCAATGTTCACAGCACGTGTGTAGTTTTATCACATTCAATGTTCACAGAACGTGTGTAGTTTTATCACATTCAATGTTCACAGCACGTGTGTAGTTTTATCACATTCAATGTTCACGGCACGTGTGTAGTTTTATCACATTCAATGTTCACGGCACGTGTGTAGTTTTATCACATTCTATGTTCACAGAATGTGTGTAGTTTTATCACATTCAATGTTCACGGCACGTGTGTAGTTTTATCACATTCAATGTTCACGGCACGTGTGTAGTTTTATCACATTCTATGTTCACAGAATGTGTGTAGTTTTATCACATTCAATGTTCACAGCACGTGTGTAGTTTTATCACATTCAATGTTCACGGCACGTGTGTAGTTTTATCACATTCAATGTTCACAGAACGTGTGTAGTTTTATCACATTCTATGTTCACAGAATGTGTGTAGTTTTATCACATTCAATGTTCACAGCACGTGTGTAGTTTTATCACATTCAATGTTCACAGAACGTGTGTAGTTTTATCACATTCTATGTTCACAGAATGTGTGTAGTTTTATCACATTCAATGTTCACGGCACGTGTGTAGTTTTATCACATTCAATGTTCACGGCACGTGTGTAGTTTTATCACATTCAATGTTCACAGCACGTGTGTAGTTTTATCACATTCAATGTTCACGGCACGTGTGTAGTTTTATCACATTCAATGTTCACAGCACGTGTGTAGTTTTAGTCGCAATTGATGTTCAAAGCACATGTGTAGTTTTAGTCATAAATCTTTGTTTACCAACACTTAGAAATCTGGTGCGTAACCACCACCATACTTTTGTTTTTTGTTTTTTGGCTGCATATAATTTTTGTAGGCGATTTTACGTCCGGAGTTCGCCATTTTCCACTCGACGGCTGACTATCAGCACCACCGTCGAAACCAGCATATGGCAGCCTACTGCCAAAAAGCCTGCAGCTGGGATCGAACTTGGCACCTCAGCATTAAGAAACGTGTTTGCAATGCCTCAGCCACATACGCTGACACCAGTACTTATACATCGCGTGTAAAAACTTCAGCGCTTTTTTTTCCTACTCCTCAACATTTGCTGCTAGCAGCCGATATCATCAACTCCAACTGCCAAATGAAATGCTCGTCAGCTCTTGAGACAGACAGTACACACAAAGAATGACCTCCCTGGACGACAGGCAGTCGCGAACCTCACAACCGTGTCCCTGGCCTCACCTCGACGGATTGTCCACAGCCGGAGTGTCAGCATCTCCAAATCTCGTGACTGCCACTCAGCGACAGCAGCATCTCGACGAGCTACTCTGTATGTCATGCACCGAGGCTCCGAGACAGATCAAGGAAATTCCTGGTTAGGTCAGGAAGCACACATGTAGTAAGCTTCCATTCCAAAATACGGGTTATATAAACGCACATTGAGAATGATGACGTCAATAAACAGACACTCAGAAAGGTGACGACATAAATGATTACAAAGACGCACCACATAACGCTACTAGAACAGTGGACTGGAGTGGGATTCCCTTTGTTTGGGGTCGTTTAAAATTGTTGAACCGAACAACGCTCTCGTCATGGCAGGCCTGTAAGGCTTTCTTACTCTAGCCAACTCTAAAGCCATATGTGCTTTTCATAGCCAGTACATCTTCAGTGTCTTTTATCCTTCTCTGTCTCGTTTGCCGGAAACTGTACCCACCCACCCCACCCACCCACCCACCCACCCCCACACCCACACACATTTTCCCTCGCCCCAACCCCTTTCTACACTAAAGATGGTTTTCTTTGAGGCCACATTGACGCTTTTTAAAGCCAAAATATCCAAACCTTCGCGACAACAGACAACTTAAATCAAAATTACCCCTTGAAAGTTCACAACCAGTCAACAATAGTTGTTGGTTTGCGACGTCCTTAAAAAAGAAAAAGATATTTAGCTAACCCACAGAGACCTCTAACTGTTATTTGCGCCCCAAACTTCCTCTACTAAAACTGTGAGAATCAATATTTGTGAACGAATCTATCAACTCATTCCCACACACAATGTTTTGATGATTTAAAAAAAATTGGTTTCGTCAAACGCGGAATTTACAGAAAATACACCACAGCTTTTTAAATTGTCAGGTTTTTAAATGCACTGACAACCTCAGACTTCCGTGCATAGAAGACATGACGAACATTTCATCAATCCGTCTTACATACAATACACACCTTAGTTGTGAGCTGTATTTATTGTTAATGATAAATACGCTGATACACTCTGTAGATGAATTATCTAAACGTGGTGTTATTGTATCAAGTGCCATGTCTACAATGTTGTTTTTGGAATAGCACACTCCGAGATCCTAGTATCTTCCTCACAATATTATAGGACCGCTAGGAGAACGGCGTATGTAAGCTACATGAATAGGAATCTCCAAGTGAATCACACTAGCTAATTTTGGCTGATCATGGCACACACACACACACACACACACACACACACACACACACACACACACACAACCACACACGCACACACAAACACACACACGCAATCACAGACACGCACACACAGAGACAGGCACGACAGACAGACACGACAAACACACAAACATACATATATACACACTGTATGTAACTGTTTTGCCAGGACAATAACAGTAGATTTATCTTTAACAAAATAAGCACCAGTGACCAAATAACTGCCAGCTGTGTTCAGTTGTCTTAGCTACAGAGGGAACATTTTATGTCAAGTCACAAATTTGTCGAACATTAGTGTAACAAGTATTGGCACATTATCACTAGTTCTACATACAATACTTACATCGTATGTGTTGTGGAGAGGGTTTCTAACTTTAAAAACACAGGCAAAGATGAAGTAGATAATGTTTTTAATAACGTGAGTACATATCCACGAATTATTTCATAGCAGTAAACCTTCATGGATTATGCCACTAAAACACGTCCTGTGTGTTCTTCCCTAGCAAAGACAATGTCAGTAGGTTCATTTCAACTCGAATATCAACGAACAAACAGCCTCCCAACTGTACTCAGTTTGTTAGAAAGTAAACAATCAAAGGAATACTCTGAGAAATTCGCCACGTCTGTGCAGAAAACGAGAGTGTTTGGAAAATATTTGCCTTATCCCTGGCAGTTTAGTTTCTATGGCTTGCCAGTAACACCATGTCGCATTCAGCCCATCAAATATTCATCAACAACAGCAGAACTGGGTTTTCAGGCGGCCAAAGATAAACCTCACTAGAAAAAATCTGTGAGTTTGATATATGACGTAATAATTAGCAGAGATGTTCTCCTTTCATGTCTGTGCAAATTTTATCTGATCACTGACAGCTCTACACACTTGCTCTCAAACTTCCCAATGCCGCGACACTTTAATACATTTCCCTCATGCTATGGCGAACCTCAAACAATTTTTTTCCTTTCTTCCTTTATAACTTCAATGAATATGTGTTTTCTGGTGGTACAACACTTTTCAACAATCGCCACCCAAGCGAACCAAAGTAAAACCCTTTTCAACAGTAGCCACCAAAGCGAACAACGGTACAACCCTCTTCAATATTAACCACCCAAGCAAACCAAGGTACAACCCTCTTTAATAGTAACGACCAAAGCGAACCAAGGTACAACCACCTTCAACATTAACCACCCAAGCAAACCAAGTACAACCCACTACAACAGTAACCACCCAAGCGAATCAAGGTACAACCCTGTTCAACAGTAACCATCCAAGCAAACCAAGGTACGACCCTCTTCAACAGTAACTACCAAAGCGAATCAAGGTGCAGCCCTCTTTAACAGTAACCACCCAAGCGAACAAAGGCACAGCCCTTTTCAACAATCACCGCCCAATTGAACCAAGGTACAAACCTCTTCAACAGTAATCACCCAAGCGAACAAAGGTACAACCTTTTTCAACAATCACCACCCAAATGAACCAAGGTTACAACCCTCTTCAACAGTCACCACACAGTTGAACCAAAGTACAACCCTCTTCAACAATCACCACCCAAATGAACCAAGGTTACAACCCTCTTCAACAGTCACCACACAGTTGAACCAAAGTACAACCCTCTTCAACAATCACCACCCAATTGAACCAAGGTTACAACCCTCTTCAACAATAACCACCCAAATGAACCAAGGTTACAACCCTCTTCAACAGTCACCACACAGTTGAACCAAAGTACAACCCTCTTCAACAATAACCACCCAAGCGAATCAAGGTACAGCTCGTCTCAACCACTCTGAACCAGAAAACACAAGTAATCTTTCCTTTCAACTCTGGTCCTAATTCAGAATCAATGTTGAAAAAAAAAAGGGGTGTGGGGTGTTACTCTCACAATTTAACCAAACAAGAGTATTTTCAGTCACCTTCATTCACATCCTTAGACGATACTTCTTCTTTTTTCTTTACGTTCACCAGCTGTACACTCTGGCGGAAAGTTCTGGTTGCTCGTCCATTACTGAACTGCAGTCCTGCTCCAGAACCTGAGTGTTGCGTGTGCATCAGTTTTACAGATCTCATTCTCTTGAATACAGACTGTTGGTTCCTTGCCTCTCCGGCAGATGCACTCCGACTTCAAAGGAAGCTCCCCAATTAGTCGACTCTTACGACATGCTTTTGGGGAGGCAGTGGGTCTATTCTTGTTTTCCCCACAATGGGACCCCGGAACCCACACGGGGGAGACGATACTGTTATCCTCGAAACTGCTAGCTTGTCCACTTAAGTCCTAGTTAGGCTAGGATTGTCATAGATTCCGTATGTCAGACCAACAGCTGTCTAGAAGAACCTACTATAACCTGCATGAAGGAAAAGCCACGTCTCATTAAAGATTATTGGCCTTGAACCGGATAAATGAGAGGTCGCTGCACACGACCGCTCCACCTGACGCTCATCTCTTCCTCGGGAAGCGGCGACACATGAAAAAGCCAGAGTATCAACAGCAGTCCTAAAACGACTAATCAGAAAAGTTCGTAAGCTGAATCTCAAATCGGATGCGGTCCCACTCCAAAGCCGCATCATCCTGATTCGTCCTTTTTAGGACGAAATTTTTTGTAATTCGAAGCCCTACTCTGGCTTTTGCCAGGGGCCGCAATATAGGCAGGCCATACATATGGCCAAATGTCTGAACGCGGTTTCTGGGACCTCTCCACAGCGATCCTCATCCGCATGGTGGCACTTTGTGTCATCGGGTGTTTATCGCTTGTGTGATGTCCTGGTGGGGTAGAAAGTCAGTCAGTCGACTCCAAAGCCGACATACATACATCGCTTTCCCGTGTCAGGACTGAAAATAGCAGCCACCGCTAACTCATAAATCTTTCTCTAGCCAGAAGATGACAGTCTAGAAGTGATAAAACTTCAGCTGACTCTGGTCAAGTTAGTAGTGGCAGCTGCCTAAATATCCGTGTGTGCCTGTGATTTTGCCTTTCCTTCATTCTTACCTTTGTTAACTTTCCTAATCCCCGTTGAGTGGATTAATTTCTAGCGGATAAAAGGAATTATCATCATCATTTGCGATGGGCGAACAACAGACATCTGACGATGATGTTTCCATTCAGTCACTGACTGCGGAAATTCGTCATGAACTTTTATCAACTAATGAAGTTACGTGTGTAGAACGTCGTAACATCCGACGAACTATAAGGGGTAGAGTGTGAGAGAGAATGCTTGAGGCATAGTAGGGAGAGAAAGGGAGGTATGGTGAAGAAAATAGTGGTAGATGGAATAACGATAAATAAAGAAAAGGGGAGCTAGACAGACAGACAGACAGACAGACAGACAGACAGACAGACAGACAGACAGACATTACATACATACATACATACAGTTACATAAATAAACGGGACACATATCATTCAATTATCTATATAAACAACCAAATACTGTGTATTTCAATCATAACAAAGACAGACGCAGACTAGAAAATCTACCAGATTAACCCATTGTTTTCTTTTCGTTTCTTCTCCTGGTTCAGCAATTCCTTTGTTAAATAAGGCGTGGAGCATGCGTTGTGGTTTACAGCTAAGCAGAGAAATTGGATTGTCAGCTAATTTATCGCTCTTTACATGCTAGTACCTGGGCAGTAGGGGGCCTGCCTGGTCTCTAGTTATGGTGTCCACCTCGTGTGCTAGAGGTCTCGAGTTCAGGCCCCGGTGAAGCCTGCGTTTTTTTTCTGTTCACGTGTGCTGCTAGTAATTTCCACTGGCCTCATACGCCCGTGTGTATTGTTGCGCACGTAAAAAAATCCCTTGGCAGTTGGAAATCGAAAAGAGCATTCCAACGCCGCTGCCTGGGCAAAATTTGGAGTTAAAAAATCTACCAAAACTATTTCAGGATCCTCGCCAGTGCTACAGAGCCCGTGCACTGGGCTGAGCTACTTCGGACTCAGATTTAAGTTAGAAGAAGAACACAGCACTTGTGACTCATCTGTGGGAACTACCTCATCGTGACGGGGACTTGACTCATCTGTGGGAACTACCTCATCGTGACGGGGACTTGACTCATCTGTGGGAACTACCTCATCGTGACGGGGACTTGACTCATCTGTGGGAACTACCTCATCGTGACGGGGACTTGACTCATCTGTGGGAACTACCTCATCGTGGCGGGGACTTGACTCATCTGTGGGAACTACCTCATCGTGGCGGGGACTTGACTCATCTGTGGGAACTGTCTCATCGTGACGGGGACTTGACTCATCTGTGGGAACTACCTCATGGTTACAGAAACATGCCTCATCTGTGGGAACTACCTCATGGTGACAGAAACATGCCTCATCTGTGGGAACAGTCTTATCGTGACATGAACATGGTGCATCTGTGGGACCTACCTCATCGTGATGAGGACATGACTTATTTGTAGGAACTGTCTCATTATGTAGAGACCTACGTCATCGTGACGGGAACATGCCTCGTCTGTGGGAACTACTTCATCGTGACCAGGACATGGCTCATCTGTGGGAACTGCCTCGTCTGGTAGAGACCTACCTCACCGTGACGGGAACATGTCTTATCAAATATAGCGCCAAAGCTAAGTTAATGTGTTCATGCGCTGAGGCATTGTTCGCAGGTCAATTCAAAATTTGTTCAGAAATTGTGTGTACGTGATCCGAGGCACCACCATATTTATATTTGGCACATATTTTCTGTCGCTAACCTACTAAGTGCCTGCAGGGACAGGGTGAGATGAGTGCCTGCAGAGACACGGTGAGATGAGTGCCAACAGGGACACGGTGAGATGAGTGCTTGCAGGAACATGGTGAGATGAGTGCCTGTAGGAACACGGTGAGATGAGTGCCTGCAGGAACACGGTGAGATGAATGCCTGCAAGGATACAGTGAGATGAGTGCCTGCAGGGACACGGTGAGTTGAGTGCCTGCAGGGACACGGTGAGATGAGTGCCTGCAGGGATACGGTGAGATGGGTGCCTGCAGGGACACGGTGAGTTGAGTGCCTGCAGGGACACAGTGAGATGAGTGCCTGCAGGGACACAGTGAGTTGAGTGCCTGCAGGGACAGGGTGAGATGAGTGCCTGCAGGAACACGGTGAGATGAATGCCTGTAGGAACATGGTGAGATGAGTGCCTGCAGGAACACGGTGAGATGAGTGTCTGCAGGAACACGGTGAGATGAGTGCCTGTAGGAACACGGTGAGATGAGTGTCTGCAGGAACACGGTAAGATGAGTGCCTGCAGGAACACGGTGAGATGAGTGCCTGCAGAGACACAGTGAGATGAGTGCCTGCAGGGACACAGTAAGATGAGTGCCTGCAGGGACACGGTGAGTTGAGTGCCTGCAGGGACACGGTGAGATGAGTGCCTGCAGGGACACAGTGAGTTGAGTGCCTGCAGGAACACAGTGAGATGAGTGCTTGCAGGAACACAGTGAGATGAGTGCCTGCAGGGACACAGTGAGATGAGTGCCTGCAGGGACACAGTGAGATGAGTGCCTGCAGGGACACAGTGAGATGAGTGCCTGCAGGGACACGGTGATATGAGTGCCTGCAGGGACACAGTGAGATGAGTGCCTGCAGGGACACGGTGAGATTAGTGCCTGCAGGGACACAGTGAGATGAGTGCCTGCAGGGACACGGTGAGATGAGTGCCTGTAGGGACACGGTGAGATGAGTGCCTGCAGGGACACCCTGAGAAGTGAAATTCACATGGACTAAGTAGTGTCTATATGTGCCTGTGGGGTTTATGTGTTTGAGTTAGGGTGCACAAAAATGTAATCAGAGACTGGTCAATGGTCACTTGTCACTTACTTCTCAGACAACTTAAGGGTACCTAATTTCGATTGTTCTAAAATAGAAAATCGGGTAGATAAATCAGTGCCACTTTTATAGCATTAAAATACTTTTATTTGATGGGCGAGCGAATTTTACAAGTTTTGAGATGTCGCAGTAAAAGCTACCAGTGGACGCAACAGTAAAATCTACCGGTGGAGGCAACAAGTAAAATCTACCGGTGGACGCAACAGTAAAATCTACCGGTAGACGCAACAGTAAAATATACAAGTGGACGCAACAGTAAAATCTACCAGTGGATGCAACAGTAAAATTTACCAATGGACGCAACAGTAAAATTTACCAGTGGACGCAACAGTAAAATATACAAGTGGACGCAACAGTAAAATTTACCAGTGGACACAACAGTAAAATCTACAAGTGGACGCATCAGTAAAATCTACAAGTGGACGCAACAGTAAAATATAGAAGTGGACGCAACAGTAAAATCTACCAGTGGGCGCAACAGTAAAATTTACCAGTGGACAGAACAGTAAAATCTACAAGTGGACGCAACAGTAAAATATACAAGTGGACGCAACAGTAAAATATACAAGTGGACACAACAGTAAAATATACAAGTGGACGCAACAGTAAAATTTACCAGTGGACACAACAGTAAAATATACAAGTGGACGCAACAGTAAAATTTACCAGTGGACACAACAGTAAAATCTACAAGTGGACGCAACAGTAAGATCTACCTCCCACAGCAACAGTTAAATCTACTTACCGAAGCAATAGTATAATCTACCTACCAAATCCGCAGTCTAATCTACCTACGAAGAAACAGTGTAGTCTACATACCAAATCAACAGTATAATCTACCTACGAAGAAACAGTGTAGTATATCTACCAAATCAACAGTATAAACTACCTACGAAGAAACAGTGTAGTATATCTACCAAATCAACAGTATAATCTACCTACGAAGAAACAGTGTAGTATATCTACCAAATCAACAGTATAAACTACCTGCGAAGAAACAGTGTAGTATATCTACCAAATCAACAGTATAATCTACCTACGAAGAAACAGTGTAGTCTACCTCCCAAATTAACCGACCTTTTTACCGAGGCAACAATATAATCTACCTCCTAAATGAACTGCGAAATCAACATATCGAATAAATAGTATACCTACCACAGCCTGGTCCCAAGGTACGGCGGCCTCGCTGAACACAAAACAGAAATCGCCAAATTGTGGCCATCCCACATCGCAGCCGGCAAGAACTTGACTAGGCAGAAACAAATTAGCTAGTACTTCGTTCGTGTTACCGGACTTCAGAGTCGTCGTCGTCGTCGTCTATAGTACCCCTTTGAGCTGATCACCACTTAAGCGTCTAGAATGTCATGGTGGATAACCATTCAACAGAGAAAATCCCAGATGCTCAGTTAAATCGTCAATGAAGTTATAACTCTCACCGGATCCTCATATTTATTTATTTCGGGATTTTTTTACATCTCCCCTCCCCCTACCCTGGCTCTCAGTTCTCCCTCTCCCCCAGCTCTTTCCAGTACGTTTCGTAGCTTAGAAATCCTAACCGTCTAAGGCGATATTAACATGACTGTTACTGACAAACTTGCAAATTAGCCGCCTCTCCTCTTTGTGTCTGGTGTTTTATTGCCATTGCGAGCTGTGCATGATAAAAACTGGGATGGATTTTGAGCATGGTAATATCATCACTATCATAGATCGCCTTGCCGACTTACATTGGCTATCATGGCTTTCCACAATTTGCGATCTCCAGTAGTATGTATCGGCTCCTTTGCTGACAGCTTTAAACGCCATAACGAAAGGCTGTCTAGAATCTGTTCGTAATGTCTTCCTCTGCCAATTTTTTGAAATCTTTTCAGTTGTCATGTGATTTATTTATTTATTTATTTATTTATTTATTTTAAACGCGACCCATAAATTACGACTGTTTCCGGCCGATATTTGTGGTGAATTATTTCCGGACCCTAGCCTCTGTTAAAACATCTGCAGTACTATTGTTGGCTGCCGATAAATGTTTACCTCAGGAAATCCTTTCACTTGTTTACTAACTACCCAGGATTCGCAGTAATATAGCCCTATGAAAAGACGTTGTTCCACGCTTTGGCCATGTAGGGCTAGACATATTTTATAGACCAATCGGCGCTTAGTGGATGACGTGGTTAGCATCACGCTGGCCGCCTTGACGTCCCAGGACTGCATCTAGTACCCATTCAACTCTTTGTCGACCTGTGAGCCAAGGTCATTTCCAAAGAAAGCTTGTCTAGCCGCTACTCCACGGTGACTCCCGTCGGTTCTGTGTAGCATGCAAGTTTCCTAACCCTCCCTGGTGTGTATTTATTACATCAGATGATCTTTATTTCCTCAGATGCAGTTTTTTTTTCTGCAATATTCTGTAGTTTTTCTCTGAGAAACATATTCCATCTAATAA
>CAJHNH020000125.1:0-2500 GCA_905116865.2 Candidula unifasciata | reverse complement strand
CAGTTAAATATGTGTCCGTCCGTCTGTCTATCTGTCTGTCCAGCCCCTTGCCACTGAACTAGCCCCATTGTGTAAAGAGAAAGAAGGAAGGAAAACCAGGATTTCCCAGTTGTCAAGCGAAATGGTTGACTGTCTTTGACACTTCAGCAAACACGTATCGCCATGGCAACCTGGACTCCAACAGCCTATCCAGCAAAATGATACCTTTAAAGGGCACGGTCGAGTGGTTGTTACATATTGCATAACCGATGAGCCGATTACAACTCAAGCAGACATGAATGGAATGAGGGCACTCATCAGCGATTGCGAGGTGTGTTGCTAATGTTGCTCACAGCTGGTTTGTATCAATGACAACGAATATTGAATGCTTAAACACAAAATGAATGCTTAGGAGTAATATAAACAAAATACAGTCTTATACGTCTCTATCCAGACATGGTTTAGGTTTGTTGTTGTCAATAGTCCTTAGGCAAGAGTCGGTAACCCTTAGGCTCGTGATTATGACTATCGCAATCTTTCTGGCCTTGATTCCCATTGTAATATAATCGTACATCTGGGAGAAAAATGTGGCTTTCCCTGCCTACCCCGGGCGGCTGAAACCCAGAACCACAAGGAGTTCGTCACCCGGTCTCCGCGCGACACTTTTTTTTCGGGGTTGTAGCCAACTACGCTAGTAGAGCCGGGCACATGGGTTTAGTAACTAAACGGGTTCATTGTTCGTGTATATGGAAGGCATACTTGATATACGACTTCTTCTGATTTCTGCGTTTGTTTTCGTCTAGGGACGCTGACATGAACAACAGTTGGATTGGGGAGGGTGAGGGGGGGTGTGGGGGGGGGAGGAACCTGAAACACAGATTTCTCTTAAACGATGGATAAGGCTATTAGGGGGCCAATTAAACCTAGTATTGAGTGTTTGTATGATAATAGTATACGTATGTACTATAAATCTGCTGAATGCATAATCTTCTTCTTCTTTCTTCTTCTGCTTCTTCGCGTTTACCACTGTACACTCTGGGGGAAAATTCTGGTTTTCCCCCACTTTTGAACTGCCCGGCCTGCCCAGAACCTAAAATGTTTGGGGTGTGCACAGTTTTAAAGTCCATTCTCCCGGGAAAACATCCTTTGGTTCCTTGCCTCTTTTGAAAAGAAAACACCCGCTTCAAAGGAAACTTTCCCCAAATTTTTCGACTCTTACGATTTTTTTGGGGAGGCAGGGGGGCATTTTTTTTTCCCCACAAGGGGGGCCCCGGAAACCCCAAAAGGGGGGAAAGCCCAAAAATTTTTATAATTTTAATTTGAAAAAATTAAAAATATAACGATATTATATATATATATAATAATATAATAGATATATATATATTTATATTTTTTATATAAAACCCAAATTTCAATTTCAACGTGTGTACATGACTCAAGGGGGGAGGGGCGGGGTAAAGGGGGTCTGAGCACTTTCTGCCATGGGGCCCCCAATGTTTAATTTCACAAGGGGTAGACGTCCTGAACCCCGCTGGGTGCCAAACTATAAAGTGTTTATTTGGGTTTATGCTTGTCTGAATGTCGGGCCCTAAAATTTTTCCCTGGGAGGATTTAGTCAACCCCCCAAACCCCCTTCAATGGCCTCAATAACTTTCATGAAAACTAACCTTTTAAGATTTCCCCTCGTTCATTTGTGCATGTGAGTGTTGTTTAGGGACAAGTGTTGTTTTTGTGAGGTTTTTGTTATATATAAGGTTGGGGTCTGTCTGATTATGTGTATGTGTCGTTTTGGTGTTATGTCTGTGACTGGGTATTGGGCCCATTTATTTGTGGAAGTGTTTGGCCCTCAGGTTTTGCTCAAAAATGGGCCCCATGGGGAGTAAGGGGCCAAAAAAACCCCAAACCCTTTAAACTACCCCAGTACCAAGGGGGGAAAAAGAGGAAAAAATTCTTTTAGGCGGCAGGTAAGGCCAAGTGCCTACCCGATGGGAAAAATTTTTATCCCCAGTCCCAGGGCAGCCGGGAAAAGAAAAACCTTTAAAAAAACTAAAATAAAAGTCTAAACTTAAACAAAACAAAATGAAAATATAATTTTACATTTAAATCTTTTTTACTTCACAGAAAAAAAACTAAGTTTTCCAAAATAAAAATGCATTAAAATTTACAAAGGGTTCGAAAATACCCAACAAAAAATGGAAAAACCCACCCCCTGCCTACACACAAACAACCCGTGTATCTTAAAACCCCCCAACGCAAACCCGGGGAAATCAGAACTACAGGGTTTTAGTTCCCCAACACAGAAGCCTAGAAGAGCGAACGGAAAGAGGCCCCTCTCTTTTATAAAATTTTTGACCCCCCAAATTTTCCCCGGGTTTTTGGGTTTTTTTAAGCCTAATTTAAAATTGTTTGCATGCCTCCCCTTTTTTTTTTGGGGGGGGGGGGGGTTTAAAAGCCCCCGTGTCCCCCCCTTTCGAGGCGGGGTTTAAAAAGGGGAAATTTGAAAGGGGTTTTCTTTTTTCCC
>CAJHNH020000124.1:481819-524042 GCA_905116865.2 Candidula unifasciata | reverse complement strand
ACTACATACATACTACATACATACATACTACATACATACATACATACATACTCATACATACATACATCCATACATACATACATACATACATACATACATACATACTACATACATACATACAAACTCCTACATGCAGGCAACATACATACATACATTGCATGCTGCATGCCCACATAATACATACATACATACATACATACATACATACATGACATACATACATACATACATAAAACATACATACATACATACATACATACATACATACATATACATACATACTACATACATACATACATACATACATACATACATACATACATACATACATGCATGCATCACATGGAGCTAGGGTCATTAAACAAAAAAGAAACTTTGTTCCGTTAGGAACAAGACCCCCATACTTTCTTATAGTCCATACCAAGTGTCGTTAGTAATCATGTCTATCCACAACAGTGTGCTCGTGCATTTCAATCAGTTCTGACGCAGCTGATCTTCCATGCCATGATGTCAAACCGTCCAGCATCTTCTCTCTCGTTCTTCTGCTTTTTTTCCCTCCACTTTTCGCACTATCACTATGTACTCTTTCCTATGTTCCCCTTTTTCATAACATAAGCGCTGGTGCCTGCGGCTTAGGCATTGTGAACGCGTTTCGTAATGCCGAGGTAACGGGTTCAGTCCCAACGGAATTCTACTGTCGAAGCCACTGCCTCGCGTTGGTTTCGACTATGGCATAGAGAGCCGGCCGTTTAGTAGCAATGGCAAACTACCGAATGTGAAATTGCCTAGAAAAATTACAAACAGCCAACAAATGCTGGTATTGGCTTTTTTTTTATCTGTCTAGGGTATTCTCATTATTCCCCTTACCGACGCCCCTCCCCCCCCCCCCCTCGTCCCCTACACAAGGGTAAATACAGGTAGTAACGATATTTGTTGTTGTTGCTTATTTAAAACTGGCCGGAGTTTGAGAAGTTAATCTCTTTTTGGAACTCTCAATTGCCGATGACCGTTAACTAGGCGCTGTCTGTAACTGACCACCATTGACGTACAAGGAGGAAATGCCAGCAATGGCGAGTACTACATTCACAGGCACTGGAAAAGACGCACTTACCCCTCGAGCAGTCCTATCAGAACACGCAGAGAATTAATTGTGCCCTCTAGACAGGAGCATTATTGTAAAACTGGACAGTCCCGACCTCCTGCAGACATCTACTCGGGTATTCCCGGTGTTAATTAGTAGCTACAGCAGTATATTTACTTCTGCATGAACTATTAAAGCTGGCATCGATTTCACCCCCAAGGACTTGTGGCTTGCTATTTTTATTTAAACCGGCATTGTACGGTTCGAACAAAACTTGGCATTAGATGACAAGAAAAGACAACAAACACCGAGGTATTGGAAGAAGCATGCATCACTGTAGTTTTAACAATGCCCCGTCTTCGAATCTTCAAATGGCTGGGACACACCTGGAGGATGGTAGAGTCCCTAAAGACACCCTCTATGGTGAATTACAGATAGTTAGAAGATGTAGAAAGCTTACTCTACTTTGATATAAAGATATGTGCAGGCGATGTTCTCCAATGTCTCTCTTCTCATGTGACCAAAGAACAGTGTCTCGTGGTTCGTTGCCACTTGTTTTAGGTCTTGGAAGTTTGTCAGGCCCATGGTTGAGCCTTCCCTGATGATGGTTCTATGTAGAGTCTCTCTTGGTCTTTCTCGTTTTATTTTCCCTTTCGGTGTCCACATGAGGGCTCGATGGGGGAGTCTTGTCTTATTCATTCTGAGTGCATGGCCGATGTCGTTCTAGCAGCGCTTTCTTATTAAATTTGATAAATTGTCTTACTTGGTCTCTTGTCTTTTTTGTGTTCTGGATTTGAAGTCTCTGCAGTGGAGATTGGGTATTCTTCTAAGACATTTATTCTCAAAATTGTCTAATTTTGTACCTAAAGCTACTGTAGCTTTCCAACTATTGCATCCATAAATTAGCACTAAAATCACACAAATGTTGAAGATCTTACTAGCCCGGCTCTCTAGCATAGTTCGCTAAACCGGATTGCGCTGTGACCGTGTGACGAACTCCCTGTGGTCCGGGTTCAAATTTCTCCCAGATTTACGGTATTTACAATGGAATCAAGGCCGAAAGGTTGCGATTTCCATAATACCGAGCCTGAGGGTTAACAACTCATGGCTTCTGGAAACTAAAACTAACAAAGATCTTACTAAAAACTGTAGCAGTTGTTTAATTATAATTCCTTCTGAAATGAATGGGGTACTTGGCATGTGTCCTGTTGGACTGCCATCCACATGCAAGGGTACTCAAATCGTTAGCAGGGAGCGTGGCGAGGGGAACAGATCAGATCCGGTAGCGTACAAGTTTAATTATTGTCAGTGTTAAAATAGAGACACTCGATAAAGCAATGTTTGGAACGTCTGGTTAACGACTCGGTTGTCCAGCGTCCAAATCACAGTCGAAGCAGGAATTTATGTCCTTATTTACCATTTTTTCCCCCACCAGGTTCGGGGGGACACCTATTAAAAACCATATTTCGTCAAGAGGAAGTCGGCCTGGTGTAGCGTCTAGACGATCGCCTGTTGAGCGAAAGGTCGTGGGTTCAAAGGTGAATTTAAATAAAAATTTCAAAACTGACCTAGGCTTCCAGGTTGACCCAAGGTTGAACTGGTACCATGTAGAGTCCTGGGAAATAAGGGCTGTTTAGCCCTATATGAACAATACGCTTGAAGGCGTGGAAAAAGAGTCATTTACTACTTTATACTACTTTTAGTTCGTCAAGAAACAGATATATAAGTCTCGAATTCGGAAGGATTAAAAACAAGAAATCTAACGCCGTGGATGTATAAAACTCGGACACACAAACGGCGAACTCAGAAATTAATTTAACGCGCAAGTAATCGATAACAGCCAAATTTGGATCACTAACACAAAGTAATTGAAAAGTAGATTTGCTTTGACCAGCGCTGTGCCTGTCATGTTGAGGTGGCGAGGTGTCGGGTCTAACATGTGATCGAGACACTCTTAGAGTTCAATTACTGGAGCAATAAACACTCTAAAAGGCGTGGACAGAGGGGATGGACAGGCCATGACGAGAGGAAAGATTGAGAGTTTCATCAGACAAGCAGAGAATAAAAATAATAAAGGTTTAATGTTATTTAATGGAGGCCGGAGAAGGGAAATGTTGTCTCCGTGGCGAAGTAGTTAAGACGTTTGCCTCATGCTCTAAAGCCATGAGTTTTTTTTTCTCCACAGGCCATGTCGTTCACTGACGATTGCAGCTGTTACGGAGACCCAGAGGATCGTCAGTGAAGCTATGGAGTTCGTGCTTTGTACGACTTTCTCGACATTAGGAAAAATTGAGCTATGTAGGATTAAAACCCGGTGGAATAAAGATAATTATCTTGATTTTAAATCTTTAAATTGGTAAAAGCTGTAAACCCTAGCACACACAACACACACACACACACACACACACACACACACAACTATACAATAATATATACATACACACATGCCCATACAATAATATACACTCACGCACACATACATACATACACATACATACATACACACACATACATACACATACGTACACATACGTACACACACGCACACATTCTCACACTTACAGTGACGCCTGTATTTACTTACCACTTGTTTGGTGTAAGCAAGAAAAGGTATCTTTGAACCTGACGGTTTAGGACGCTTGGCTGGTGCGTCGCCACGCACTGTACACCTTTGAAGTTTACTGAAACTCTTAAAGGACACAAATACGGTCTGGGAAAATTCTTCTCTAGCTTCGCGATCACCGGCTCTAACATCAGGGGCAAATCCTGGTTGTTCGTCCACCTCTGGACTTCTGTCTCGTTTCAGATTTTGAGTTGTGCGTTCACATTCGCTATACAGTGGAACCTCGCTTAACGAGCATAATTCGTTCCAGAACCATACTCGTTAAGCGAAACACTCGTTATGCGAAACAATTTTTCTCATATAAGTTAATGTAAAATACGATAATGCGTTCCATGTTGAAATAAATACTCACAGAATGCTATGTATAACATTTATTCAAAGAAAATTATATACATATTGTTAAGAAGAGGGAATCATCTTCATCTGTTCTTCAAACGCAGAATTAACCCTCCTGGAATGCGAATTCGATTTAAGAAAAGAAAAAAAAAATCGAAATAATTATGATACATAGCTAATTATTTTCTTTTTTTTTTACTAGAAAGATGTCCAGAGACATTTGTTTTTGCCGACGCTTCAAATTTTTTAGAACATGCGACACATCATTATCATTAAATAAATTTGCAACGCGCATAGCCACTTCCTTATTAGGGTGATGCTTCTCAGTGTAAGATGCAACAGTTTGCCATGCTTTCAGCATTTCTCTTTTTCGCCAGAAGATTGTTGCTTTTCTGTTACCTCCTCCTCCCCCGTCTTGCTGTGAAACACAATGCAACTCCATAAGCTCTTCGATGGTCAGCTCTTGGCTGTGCTCTTCCACAAGCTCTTCGATATCACTGTTATCCACCTACAATCCCATGATAGTGGCCAAAGACACGTTATCGTTGACTACAGGTTCCACGGGTACTGCCTCGAACCCTTCAAAGTCACAAATCGACAACGCTCTCCGGCCAAAGCTTCTTCCAAGAAGAAGTTAGGGATCTCTTGGTAACCCCTTTCCCTACCTTGTCGATCATCTTCAGGCAGGCAACGATGTGGAAGTGATTTTTCCAAAACTCTTTGGGAGTGAGGTAGGTCCCTTCAGTCACCTGAAAACAATGCTCGAAGAGTGCTGTAGTGTAGAGCTTCTTAAAGTTAGAAATAACTTTCTGGTCCATTGGCTGGAGTAACGGAGTGGTGTTGGGAGGCAGAAACTGGATCTTGATGAACTTAAATTCTTCAGGGAGGTCATCTTGTAGGCCTGGAGGATTCATGTACATATATCACAATATAACACAACTTTGAGAAAATGTGTGATCACAAGCGTAGACTACGATGCTACTGGAACGAGTGTTAAACACAGACTGATGTAACATAAGCACAGTTCTGGACGTCCGCTCTCCTCGCCACTAGTTCTGCGAAACGTCGCTCGTTAAGCAAGTCATTTTTTTTACAATTTGTTTTGCTCGTTATGCGAATTACTCGTTATGAGAGGTGCTGGTTAAGAGAGGTTCTACTGTACACACATTGTTGCCTATCAGGCAGATGCCCTCCGACTTCCAGGAAACGTCGATTTTATCTACATTTTCGAAGACCCCGATCGGAAGCTTGTTTCTAAAATGACCACTAAGGAGTGTAAATAGGTCATGACCTATGTGACACAGCTTCTGATGCACTACCACGTGTAGTTTAGCACGTTTGCATCCAGAATTGAAGATATAACAGTTCGTGAGCTGAGTTGATTCAAGAACCGTCATCACAGTATTCGTGGCACTGACACGTCCCCATTTTCAGCAACAAGCGCATAGTTCCAATACTAATGGTGCCAGTAGCATTCTGATTATAAGTCCGTCTTAGCGTCGAGTACCGGACAACCTCTCGTCACCCCTCTCTGTCTTGTCATGCATCAATATTCCACCAAGTTGTGCAGAAGCATCCAGTCTAACCGCCTGTTTATTTCCCGACACACCGGCATTAGTCGGAGAAAACATCCAGACAATGCTCACAGCTGGCTGCATATTTGTAAGAAAGATAAAGGATTCCCCCACGTTTGTCAAATCTCTTGTTTTTCCCCCGCCTGTTCTCCCCTGAAGAAGATAGACTGCAAGACCACATTACCAGGTTAAACTCAGCACGCAGTAAATACAACATGAAGATCAATGTAAACAAAACCGAAACAATGCAGGTTAGTAGAACCCCTGCTCCACTACACATACAGCTAAATGGTTCTGCCCTGAATCAAGTTAGGGAGTTTAAATATCTAGGAAGTATGATCACAGAAGATGGTAGAATTGACAGAAAAATAGAAACCAGATGTCAGAAAGCAAGTGCACTTATATACCAATTGTCACCATTATTAAGACATCCAAGCATAACTATGAGTGCAAAGAGACAGATTATTAATAGCATATTCATTCCAACATTAAGCTGCCAGTACCAAACATGGACACTATCTAAAGCCCATATACGCAAAATCACCACCTGCGAGATGAGGTGCCTGAGAAAAGCAGCCAACCTAACCATCTGAGATCGAGTGTATAATGAAACTATCAGACAAATTGTGGGAACAACACCTTGTACTAGATTTATCGAGAAACAGCAGATTAAGTGGTTTGGCCATCTTGTTAGAATGCCGCAAGATCAAATACCATCACAAGCACTACATCTCAGAAGATCATCGACAAGAGCAAGAGGACGGCCGCGGAAAACATGGATCGACAACATTAAAGACACTTTACGCCTTCACGGCATGACAATAGCCAGTGGCAGCCAAAGTGCTCTGGATAGCAAATTATTCCTCCCTACGCCGCTTAACGACAGAAGTGGTTTATGATGATGATGATGACGAAACAGATACCAAACTTGTAGGAACATGCAATTTATGAACCATATATAGAGCAGGAGCAGCTGCAAAATTAACTCGTGAGATATCAGATTAAACATGGACACAAAGACAGACAAAGAATTATGCGTTTAGGAAAAGGTACTTACTATACAAGAAGAGAGAATAATCATAACATTGAAAACACACTTGAACTAGCGACAGCATCTGTCGTCACGAAATAGTTGTGGTAAAGTATTATAGCTTTGAAGCCGTCAGTAATAAAATGAGTAAGTTACAAATGAAAGAAAAAAGAAAATATTTAACAATGTTTAATGTGCCTGTACAATGTTTAATGTGCCTGTACAATGTTTAATGTGCCTGTACAATGTTTAATGTGCCTGTACAATGTTTAATGTGCCTGTACAATGTTTGATGTGCCTGCGCCAACTGACAAGGAAGAAGATGGTGTTAAAGTAGCCTGGTATAATGATATCAAGGATTTCATAAAAGAAATGCCTAAACAGAACATACTGATCATTTTAGGAGACGTCAACGCAAATATAGGTAGCGAACACACTAATAAAATGTAACAGGCATGAAAAGACTACATATAGTTTGGAATGATAAAGAATGAAAAGTAATCAACCTAGCAGTAGCCAACAGACTGCAGAAAAATAATAAATTCGTGTCATTGAAATAAAGAGAAAACAAATTCGTACATGCTATATAGCGCCAGCTTAAACATTAGGATGTCAACTGAGGACAATTAATAAACAAGACTAACTTTCCTTGAAGCCTCGGAGAAAAGAATTAGAATTCCTTAGACAGCACGCGCGCGCGCACGCACACTCACACGCACACACACAAACACACACACACACGCAGGCACGCGCATACACACACACACAACAGGGCGAGCATGCTGTTTTGAAAGAGGCGAGAGCTTGAAGACAACTTATCACAGACATCAATAAGAGACAGCCACAATTTTTGGCCAGATTATAAAGAATGAAACTGAAAGACGTTGTGAAAACTGGTCAGATCTGTGAAGAATGAAACTCAAGAAATTTTTTGACATGGAGGGGTGTCAGCATACAAACTGTTTCATGCTGTTGAAGATCACAGATTGCGCAGAAGCATGATCGCCCACGCCAGTCGGCAAGGTACTTGACGATGATGATGATAATGGGTTACCGATTCATCTGTCCAATACACTGGGAGATAAGCACCTGTATATTCCGGCATTAATTAAGCCACGGTCATAATCAATATCGCCTTATATAAAAGCGTTTTTCGTGACTCTCGCAATATTTTCTTCGAGGTAACACGGCAACAGTATCTTGTATTCGGTGTTTGTTGTGTTGGTAAACGATTGTGCCTTTCTCTAACGTTTCGGAGTGGTTAATTTTTTATAGTTATCGATAATCATTATTATCGAGTGCTGGAGTCATATTCAAAGCCATTTTTTCAGCTATGACTTTGCAAAAAGATACTTTGACGGGGGAAAAAGGGACTTTCCAGTCTATTAGAAGTGAATAAAGTATGTCCTTGGCGTAGCGACGATACCCTTGCCTACAGGCTGTAAGACCGTGGGATCAAATCCACACCAATTATTATATTTTTTCAGAAATTTCCTTAAACTAACATCTCACAGGGTCTGACCATCAAGATCGATAGGCCTGTAAACAACATCTTGTCTCAGAAACCAAAATATTTTAGCCATTTCAAGCACCACAAGTGGTGAAAAAATAATAGCAAAAGGCAGGTTACCAAGAAAGAGAGGCAGGGGTCCGCAGGATGTAAGTGACACTTTAGGTAGAAAAGTTCAGGAGGCGGGAGAGCTGGCGAAAATCGATTTTTCTTCATACAGGTGACCCAATGATCTGCAAATGACCTGCTTGCTGCAGGATTATGACCATGACTCCTAGGTTGACCCATGATAAGTACTAGGTAAAGTCTTGAGAAGAATAGGCGGCCGGCGTGGAATTGACCACGTCATCCTATAAGTGTCCATTGGTCTATAATAAAATATTTCTCTAGCGATATATGCCCAACATGCCCAAGGGAAAGTGGCCTTTTAGCGGAAATGTTAGCCTGAGCCTTAGCCGTGTCATCTCCACCGCGATGTTACGGGACATTTTTTTTTAAAGCCACCAAAGAATAACATTGTTACTGTTACAAGAAGGTACTGGGTCATTGGCCAGAAGTCGTCTGCGTAAACAAACTAAAACAAAGAAACATTGGCAGGAGAAGATCTGGGCGTTTATGGGTGGGTCGACTTCTCCTTTTTGTTAGCGTTCCCTGGCTGCAAACTACGGAAATTTCTTGTTCGTCTACTTATGAACTTTGGCCTTGTTACAGAACTTGAATTTTACATTCAGATCAGTGCAATGAAGATGACGTTGAAATGAACAATAAGGGCTTGATTGTTGAATTAGGAATCGACATCACAGCACTGGGGACACTCCCATAAATGCCCCGTCCCCATCTTTAACAGCAAACAGAGAGTTCCGTTTCCGATGGCACCAGTAACTGTCTTATTGTCTATCGGTCTCGCCCTTCTCTTGAGTTTGAGCGTCGACCAGATCCCATTGAAACTCCTCGCAGCGCCGTTCTCATCAGACTGCAATGATCTATCTGTGCCTCCGCACTGTTCACTTTCTCCCGAAGGCACCTCACAACATCTAGCTTGTCATACATCAATTCATAATCAAGTGGCCTGCTTGTTTCCCAGCACACCGGTGTAACCTGGAGAAAATATGCATAAATAAAGAGACACGAACACCATTATTACAGACAAGGTTGGAATCAGACCGTGCGTGAATTATATATATTGAAAGGTAAAGGGTGAAATTGTTTGGTCATTTAGTCAGCATGCAGCAGGGTGTTCATGAGACTTTCTACAGTAGAACATTTTCGCCTAAAACTTTTTTGTTGTAGTTTTTTTTTCCAGTGTTTTCTGTATGCTCTTTATTGATTAACATTTTTGTTAAGTACAGTTGGCAGTTGAATTCAAAATAAGAAAGAAAAAAAAAAAGCTTGGTTAAAACGTTTGCTCTGCGTGTATTAAAATAAAACTATGTTCACATACTGTGATGTTTAACTTTTTTTTTTTTAATCCTGTGCCACCAGTGACATCAATTCTTTCTACTTGACCCATTCTTGATATTAAATTTAAGACGAGATGAGGACCAAAAAAGAGATGGATTCACGGTGTAGCTGAAACCTGCAAAAGGATAAACAAAACTATCACTTGAGACAGCAGAGAAGCGCGAAACAAATACATAAAACCACAACACTGAGTTTAGCAAGGTAACATTGTGACGACAAAAGAAAGAAGAAGAAGTTACTTACCATGCATTTAATAAAAATTTAAGGTAAGGATTCGCGTATAAAGAAAATGAAGAAAGAATAAATCAGCTAACTAAGATGAAAGGAAGCTCTTTTAAAAGTATAATGCGCTGCCGAGAAAGTATCCAGGAATCTGGATGGCGAATTATCTCCGTTTCTCTATGGGAATCCCCGGAAACGAAATCTTCTAACAATGCGTGTTTTGGGAATAAAGTACAAGTGATAGGACGGGTAAAATATGATAAGGTTACCATTGTTGGTATTGTGAGGCATGGCTGAATGGAACATGCACAGTCTAAACATACACAGAGAAGATACTATATGATAACCTTACAAAATGTGGGGGGAGGGGGGGGGAAACATGGACTGGGCTGCATGATAGACAGACCATCTTTTACATGAGCTGAGGGCTTATGTTCCTAGCACGCCAATCTCAGAACAGAACGACTAGGCCAATGGAAATTCCCGTTTTTGTGGAAGTCCGAGAGGCTCTCTATGTGTATCAAGTAGATTCACAAATTAAACTACAGTTGAATAATTTGCAACAATTTTTTTTTTTTTTTTTTTTTTTTTTGTATGACATATATATTTGTAGATAAATAAGTGTGCTATGAAAAAAAAAATATTAATAAAAACAATAAAAAATACCTGAAGCCATAAGTAAGGATGATTTCTGAAGATCACCGTGGTTACCGGTAGATGGTCACCAAAGAGATCAACGCCAATGTTCGCCTCTAGTCCAAGCAAGATAATTAAATTGGTCGCTTACTTACAAAATAAATGTTATAAACTATTATTTTATTGGCTTTAAAAATGACTTTTCAGTCTCAGCGTCACCAGCTATGAGTTTATGTATGTTCGGGTACACACTGGCGCTAGCAACCTGCTGGCTGGGTGTTCAAGCGTTTGTTAGAGTTGATCTTAGCGGAGATGACTGGGTTGTATCAGAAAAGACGAAAGGTATTTAAATTATGTTGTGTAGATTATACTTATTCAGAATAGCTTCCTTTTTATTGTTGTTTTGTTGTTATTCTCCCCCTCCTCATCCTCCTTTTTCTTCTTCTTCTTCTTCTTCTTCTTCTTCTTCTTCTTCTTCTTCTTCTTCTTCTTCTTATTATTATTATTATTATTATTATTATTATTATTATTATTATTATTATTATTATTATTATTAATATTATTATCACTTGGTGGGGGCAAACAAAAATAGTCCTACTGCCTACCCAAAAGCATGTGGTAGAGTCGACTAATTAGAAGCTTTTATAGTGGTCGGAGTGCATCTGTCTGAGAGGCAAGAAACCAGTAGTCTGCACACAAATGACTCAGATCTGTAAAATAGATATGCACGTGACATACGTGTTCTGGAACAGGACTAGAGTCCAGAAGTGGACGAATATCCAGAACTTTCCGCCGGAGAAAAAAACCACGTTCTGCGAAGGATTTGTTTTAAACTGTTCATGATTAAAGTTCTGACACACATTAATTTTAAATGTGTTTACAAGATATATGTCGGCTCTGTAACTAAGCCGATGCAAACGCTTCGTAATGCCGGGTTCGATCCCAGCTGCGGGCCATCCGCCTTGCGTTGGTTTCGACAGTGGTATCAAGAAAGCCGACCGTCCAGAAGCAATGGCAAACTACTGGACGTAAATTTGCCTAGAAAAACCACACAGGGGTTGGTTCTGCAACGTCCTGTTAAGGATACACAACCAACCTTTACAAGATAGATATATATGTAGGAGTAAAGTTAAGTATAGAACCATTGTCCGATACTTTAATCGCATTGGACACACAATATAGGACTAGACCTATATTTTAGACACCAATCTCCACTCGGTGGATGATGAGGTCAACATCATGCCGGTCACTTTTACCTTCCATGGCATGACCTGGTATCCATTTAAGGTTGGGACGACCTGGAGGCCAAGGTCAATTTTTAAACAATAAATAAATTCCAGCTTTGTTCGGATTTTACTCACGACTTTTAGATCCACAGGCGCGTGTCTAACCGCTAGACCACGTCGGTTACCGTATATCGGATTAGCCGTCGGGAAGAAAAAGTCAGATGTTTCAAGTTTGCTTTTATCATACGTTAAAAGTTGTAATATTGCGTATTACATATGCCCGCGTTTCAACACAAAGAGCCAACTAGATTCGTTTGTAATGAAAGAGTTAATCACTCTAAATGCTGATCAACATCAATAAATCTGTTTCATAAGTTGTATCATCGTCTGCTGTAATTTCTTCTCTCCCAGGCATCAGAGTACCTGGCAAGGTTCCTGGGTCCATGTACACAGCCCTTCAAGATGGCGGCATCATCCAGGACCCTCTGTACAGAGACAACGATGTGACCTATTCCTGGGTGGGTCGGGGTGACTGGACCTACTCGAGAAATTTTTCAGGTCAGTAACAGCAGACCCCCCTCCCCTTTTCCGCCCCCACCACCCTTCTCCGGCCCACGTCCTACACCATCCCCTTCTTCTTCTTCTTCTTCTTCTTCTTCTTCTTCTTTTTCTTCTTCTTCTTCTTCTTCTTCTTCTTCTCCTTTTTTTTTCTTCTTTTCTCTACTACCGGAATGCCTCGTAGCGTCAGGATAGGAAGAGATCTTTGGAATGGGCTTTTCTCTTCGCTTCGTATAAAGTATTTTTCAGTGTCTTTAATATTTTAGCTGTCCATGTACTGCGTGATCGACATCTAGTCTATTAGTATTACCGTTGTATCTTTATAACATTGCTCTCTATGGTGCCTTGTCTGATGCCAATCTTGTTACATGGCTAACTCGTTTGATGTGTTGTCTACCCGTAGAGCTCAGAATTGTTTCTGTGCCGACTCTCCCCCTGATATTATCGTTCCTAAATTGATCTTTCCTTGCTACACCTAGCATAGTACTTAAACATTTCATTTCTGTCGTGACTATTTTCCTTCTTTAGGTAATTAGTTAGTTAGTTGGGTTATCATCATCGCACTCCGGACATGTCCATAGGCGCTCAGATCCTCCCCTCAGTATGAACCCCAACGTCCGATGGCTAATAGTACCAGTTCTATGTTGATTAACTAACAAGTCTTCTGGCGTGTCTGGTGTGCGTCTCGTTTTTTGCTATGCCGATCTTATTTCCGAAGTCTACCATTCTGGCGAGTGATGTGGATTCACTGCTCCCAAAGTCCTCTATCCTTCCCATTTCTCCGAGGGCATTAATAATATCAGCATGATCCATAGGCTGACTGTCGGTAGTGATAGCCGATCCAACCAACCTGTCAGCTCTTTCCTTCCTGAAAGATGTAACCTAAAGCTTCCACTTCGGGAAGGCTAGTTGAACGTTACGATTTTTTTCCTTCATCAATCAAAGCATTGATTGATTGAAGGAATGGATTCGTCGAGAGACCGAGTTTCTCTTAGGTGGGCTAGGGTGGGCTTGACGTTCTGCAAAGAACGTGCACTCGAGAATGATTGCCGATTCTGTCAGTATCCAATGTTTTATGTGTTGTTTCTTCTCTTAGTTACCAGTGATGTGGTCAAGGCAGGTCAGGTGTGGCTCATCTGCGAGGGACTGGACACGATAGCCACTGTGATTGTTAACGGACAGGAAGTTGGACAGTCAGAGAACATGTTTGTATGGTCAGCATTCAACCTTAGTGGCATTCTGCAGGTAGTCAGTCTCTTGTGATTGTAGTTTGTCTGTCTAAAGGTCTGTCTGTGTTTTTCTCCTCCTCCTCCTCCTTCTTCTTCTTCTTCTTCTTCTTCTTCTTCTTCGTCTTCTTCTTCTTCTTCTTCTTCTTCTTCTTCTTCTTCTTCTTCTTCTTCTTCTTCTTCTTCTTCTACTACTACTACTACTACTACTACTACTACTACTACTGCTGCTGCTACCACTACTATTACTACTCCTGCTGCTGGTGCTGCTACTCTACTGCTGCTACTACTACTACCACCGCTGCTGCTACTAGTACTACCTCTGCTGCAACTAATACTGCTACCGTTGCTGCTGCTCCTGCTACTACTGCTTCTGCTACCACTACAAGTTCTTCAATTTATCTCTTATTGGAGGATCAGCTCCGAACCAAATCCCACTAATTGTTTTTTTCTATCGTTGACTATCAGAAGGTCTCCGCGGAATATAAGGTCATGGATCGAGAAGCTGTCGGGACAAAACTAAAGCTAAGCCAAAAGACTTTTTTTATAACATTTAAGCTGAAGATTTTGTTTAATCTGCTCTTTTCGGCACAATAGCACTGTGGTCGATTGTGCGTTGAAAAGAGCTTGATATCCATTAGATTCAAGTTTATGTAGAGACAATCTTGGTGACTTGATGTCTTGGTGTCATGAAGTCTTGATGTATTGCTCTCTATCTGCCTGCTTCTCGTCCGTCTTTAACCCTTTTTTTCTCTTATGGTTTTGATAGGAGTACTAATGTTTTTCCATATGGTTGAAACGTTTCACTGGCCCTTATAAAAGTATGCCTCTCTCTGTCTGTTATTCTCTCCCGGCTGCTGCCCAATGACCTAACTACCATTGCGACTTCAAACGTCACTTCCTAGATAGCCGACCAACAAGAATATTCTAGATACCCCGTTCAACCTTCAGGTTTGGTTTGGTTTATTCAACGGATCAACATCATGGCACAAAGGTCGTAACCGATAAGTGCTCTGTTCTACTTTTAACTCAAGCCTGAGTCTGAAGAATTTTAGCGCAGTGCATGAACTCCGTAGCACCTGCGAGGATCCTGAAACACTTTTGAATAGATTTTTAATTTCAAAATTTGCCCAGGCAGCGCGGTTAGACTACTCTTTTCGATTTCCAACTGCCAAGGAATTTTTTTATGTGCGCAACAATACGCACGGGTGTCCGATCTTACTATCTAAAGACCAGGGGAAATTACTAGATGTCTGGGTGAAACAATTATAGCCTTCACCCGGGCCTGAGCCCGGGACATCCAGCACTCGAGGCGGACGCCATACCCTGAGAACACTCAGTCCCCAGTTTAACCTTCAAAGAAGTGATAATAATTGCTCTGGTAACGCCAACACCGGGGTCAGGTGTAACCCGCAGTCCTACAGACAAGGATGTGATCTCCGACAAGGCTTTACACTGCGTCTATGTTCATAATGTCCTAACTATTTCATTCTTTCTCCAGGTGGGTAATAACTCCATTGAGGTTAACTTCAAGTCTGCTGTGAAAGAAGCTGCGGCAAGGACAAACAAGTCGGACTACGATATTCCCCCGGCGTGTCCTCAAGCGGCGCAGCATGGCGAGTGTCACGTGAACCAGATTAGAAAAGAACAGTGCTCGTTCAGCTGGGACTGGGGCCCCTCGTTTCCCACACAGGGGATCTGGTGAGTATCTCAACATGCCTGTTTGTCTGTTAGCGGCATGGTCGTATTTAGGCTTTGTGCTGCATGAGCGGCGACACAATGAGGCATCATTTTTGGGGGCAACAAAATTCTAAGTGCCGCAAAATATCACTTCTTCTTCTGCCTCTCTCTCTCTCTCTCTCTCTCTCTCTCTCTCTCTCTCTCTCTCTCTCTCTCTCTTTCTTTCTTTCTTTCTTTCTTTTTGTACCCCACCAGGAAATCATACAAGCGATAAACAGCCGGTGACACAAAGTGCCACCATGCGGATGAGGATCACCCTTGGAGAGGTACTAGAAACCCCTTTCAGCCGTTAGACCCTATTTATGGCCCCGTTATATTCAGGGGATGCCCGGCTCTCTAGCGAAGTTGGTTAAACCTGACTTTCGCGACGGCCGGGTGACGAACTCCTTGTGGTCCGGGTTCACTCCCGGGGGTAGGCAGAAAAGCCACATTTCTCCCAGATTAACGGTACCTATAATGGAATCAATGCCGAAGGGTTGCGATATCCATAGTGCCGAGCCAAAGGGTTTACAACTCATGGTTTCTGGATAAAAAAAAAAAATATTCAGGGGCCCCCGGCAAAAGCCAGGGTGGAGCTTCAAATAACGAAAAATTGCATCCATGGAGACGATTAGTATAATCTTCTGCCTTTCTAACTACTAATGAAGCATAGGTTCTCAACCAACTCACGCCAAGTCGTTCAATCCTTCGCTATCGCCTGCTGCTTTCCCCATCCCTACAACTTTACTCTGCAGCTGTCTTCTCCATGTGTTTCCCCGTCCCTACCTCTTTGTCCTGTGGCTTACAGAGCAGAGACATTCTATAGTTCGTTCAACATCTCATGAACACACTTGCAATCCATTTTCTCGAAAACTGCTGGTTAGATCGCAACGATTTTTTGCATGCAACCTTAGAATATCCATATATAATTAAAATATATATATATATATAGTTATGCTGTTCTCAGGCTTTCTCAGCGTGTGTCCTATCCAACGCCAGAGCCTTTTCTTGATCTCTTGGTCCACCGGAACTTGTTTAGTTCCCTCCCAACGCTCTACACCAGCGATTCCATCATACCATTCAATTCCCCCTACACTGAGCAAGCACTAGTTAATCAATGTATGTAGTTTAGTGGTAACTTCCCCAGTTGTTCTCCGTGTTTCCACTTCATACAATATAGCCAGCGGTTGTAAAATGTGAATATCTTTATTGCTTTTATCATTATGAATCCGGCTTGTATTGCGCATCATTGCTCTATTAGGTTCCAAGGCTGGATTGAGACTCGATGAGATCCTAAGCTAAAGTTGATAGAAGTTGATAGAATGGTTAGTTGCGTATCCTTTACAGGACGTTGCAGAACCAACTCCAACAACCCTTTGGCTGTTGTGTGGTTTTTCTAGGCATTTTACGTCCAGTAGTTTGCCATTTCTTCCTGGGCGGTCGGCTTTCTTGATACCACTGTCGAAACCAACGCAAGGCGCATGGCCCGCAGCTGGGATCGAACCCAGCATCCCAGCATTACGAAGCGTTCGCATCGACTTAACTACATAGCCGACTCATGACATACTACTGAACGTAAAATTAATTAGTAAAACCACAAATCGCCAACAAATGAGAAAGTTGGGTTGCTATGTCTTTTAAATGATATATAAACTACATTTTCAAACATCAATTGAGTAACATTTTATCTTTGCTAGAACATGCCTCCTAAGAGTTGGCGTAATCGCTTTATACGAAGACCTTGACCTACGAAGACTTTGACTTGAAACTTAATTTTTTTTTTTTTTTTAAATGTTGACAATTCAAAATTTGCTTTTTCTTGCTCTGTTGGCGTTTGTGGCTTAGGCGTTGCGAACTCCCTTCGTATTGCCGGGGTGCCGGGTTCGATCCCAGTTGCGGGTATTGCGCCTTGCGTTGGTTTCGACAGTGGTATCGAGAAGCCGACCGTCTAGAAAGCAATGGCAAACTACTGGGTGTAAATTTTATAGAAAAACCACAACTGCTAAAATGCTGTGGTTGGTTCTGCAACGTCCTTTAAATGATACGCAACTTTGTCATAATCGCCTTTATACAACAATAGTGAACCAGACGGTGTTTACATAAATTTGATCCTCTGTTTTTCTTTCTCCTTTTTTAATCAGTGTTTATTAATCTTTTCTTCACTAAGCAGCTTTTACGGGAAATTGCATTTTGTTGTTGTTGTTGTTTGTTTGTTTGTTCGTGCCTGACCGAATTGATTTTGCCGAAAAGATTCAATACTTCTAACAAATTATCTTATCCTCCTCCTTCTTCTTCTTCTTCGCCTCCTCCTCCTCTGTCCCCTTCTTAGATAGCCATTAAACATGCAAACGCAACTTGGGTTTACAGCTAGGCTGCGATTTCTGCATTATTAGGCTCCAAAATTCCGATTTCAGAAAATCCCTAAGCTGGTTTTTATGACATTCTTGTTAAGAAGAAGTAGGGCGTTCTCTTCATCTCTCCCCTCCCATCGCTTGGCGCACCTCTACCCGTTCAAAATATGGCACCGTACCCCACAAAGGCAATTTATAGCGTATTTTATTAGTACCTCCACAGTCCAAGTTTTAAAATAACTGTGTACGGCATCCGTAGAAGAACGTGGGAGTTGTGTAGTTACAAATATTCAATCACTTTGGGGGCACTTATGAAACACCCTTTATAGCCTATATTGTTACATGTCAGGAGGTTGTGGACAATGGCAAAGCAGCCATGAAAAAGAATTAATTCCCTTTATGCGGTTGATACAATAGCACTTAAAGGCGTTCAATAAACTAGGAATGAAAAGATTTGTTTCCGATGGTGGATCAAACATGCAGGCACGTTAATTTGGGGCACACTGTAGAGAATTCTCTTAATCCTCTTGTTCTTAAACTCTTCCATGCAGGCAGACATAGCCAGCTGTTTCTGCAGGTCCCAGTCTCACCAGACGAACCAACCGCCATTATTCTCAGTCTCTCTATTAACCCAATAGTTATTTGTGTATCTTTTACAAGACGCTGCAGAACCAACCCTAGCATTGTTTTAACGGTTGGGTTGATTAGGCAATATTACGAGAGCTATTCTAAAATCAAACTTTGATCGGCTGGTAAAAACTAACCGTTTGCCATAACAACACCGTTCACTGCTTGCATCGTTCAGTAGTCTTTTAGCACCAACCTACAGTCACGTTTATTTTCATGTTCGCGAATCACGAACGAATGAACATGGACACTGTCATCGCCTTTTCTGTCTGCAGTAAAATTCTTTTTGCGATTCGTTGTCTTCAAGCAGAAGGTCAAAATCGCTCAAAAATTCTTAGGAGATTGTGTAACGGGGATAACGTCATGAACTACAATTTTGTGAGGCATTTGTCATATTGCAGGAAATTTAGAGATGGGCGCAAAGGTGCGCATTGTGAGAGTGCACAAGGACGACATTCATGTGTGATAGATGCACTCATTGAAAAAAAGGAACCAAGTCGTAGTGTAAAAGTGCCGTTTTACTATTTCAGATCTTTCTACAAAATGTTCACAATCTTGTAGTACTAGCTGATAGAACTGCTACAAAGATCGGAAATATTTTAGACGCTTATCTGCAACGACTTGGTCGACTTTTGAATCAGCTCAAATATTTTAAAATGGAAGACGTAAAATCAAGGACACAAATAAATTACATCCTTTTGACTTTGCCCTGCGTGCCTGTCATCGTCCTTACATGATGTAACTATTTGGGATTCATCTGTTTGCAACTAATGCGCAGTATCCAGACAGCTTCATTACAGAATCACGTTACTGAGTTCACGGTCTTCATTCTGTTATAAAATAGATAACAAACAAACTACGGCTGGCAGTTTTCCCATAACATAAGATAGTTGTTCTCATTGTCGACTGCAGAAATCCTTGACCTGGCTCTTCTAGATTAATAATATTGCTGAATTTCCGTTTTTCTTGCTGATTTTGGTTGTTATTGTTGTTGTTGTTGTTGTTGTTGTTGTTGTTGTTGTTGTTGTATGTGTGTGGTTTCGTTGTCGGTTTCCGCCTGATCACAAATGATGAAGCAATATTTCAAGGATTTCAGTGTTTTGGTTTAGCAAACAACCGCCAGGTTACTGATTAAAATTCCGAATTTAAGAACATCACATTTTGTAACCAGAACAATATGTGTGTAGTTTATGTTCTTCACTAACTGCCGCTCCCTTGTGGCCATTGTTTGTGTTTTAGTATTAGCTTGACTGCAGTCACCCCTGTTTTCCATCACTTTCTGTTTTCCCTAACATATTTATTTGATTTATAGACAGTGGCTTCATGTGTGCGTATGATTATCTTGTTTACAGGAAGCCAATCTACATTGACGCTTATGGTAGAGCAGTTATCAGAGAGGCTGCAGCTCTGGTTAAGAGGGGTAAGACAGACTAAGAGAAAGAAGAGAGAAGGGGAGAAATATTAAAGAGAGTTAGAGAAAGAAAGAAAGACAAAAAGACGATGAGATGTTAAAAAATAGAAATAAGAGAGAGAGCTAGAGAGAGAGAGAGAGAGAGAGAGAGAGAGAGAGAGAGAGAGAGAGAGAGAGAGCTAAGGAAAAAAATGAAAGATATAAATAGAGAAAACAAATACAAGAGGCAATGCAAGAGAGAGAATGAAAGAAACACACCACGCTGGGGTGGGGTGAGAAACGGAATTAAATAAAGACAGAAATATTTAAGCAGCAAAACAGTAACACAATACCAATTAAAACTTAATAAAAAATATTGAATAACGTAGAACAGTGGAGATCCGTTAAAGACTGCCCAAAATAAGGATTCAAAAAGCAGTTCACAACAACAGCGTCGGTGGATTTGGCGTTGCTAACGCCCTTCGTAATGCCGGAGTGTCAGGTTCGATCGCAGCTGGGGGTGATTTGGCAGCAGAGCGTCAAGCATTGGCTTCGACAGTGGTACCGAGAGCTGACCGTTCAGAATTCAATGGCAAAATACTGCTACTACTACTGTTTACTACGTAAACTTGCCTATGAAAAACCACACACACACAAATGATGGCGTTGGTTTTGCAACGTCCTGTATAGGATACACAGCTAACTTTAAAAAAAAAAACACACACACAGCAACAAAAACAATACTTCCACGCACACATACATACACACACACTCACACTCGCTCACTCTCTCACGTATACTCACTGTAGAGTAAATAATTATCACCTCGATCTGCTTCAGTAAACACACAGTGGCAGGTGGACATTGAAGTTTACCTGGATGTCGACAATGAGGCTGAGGTCAAGGGTCGGCTAGATGCTGCAATCAGGGATTTCAACCTAAGCTTTAGCCAGGATTTATCGTTTTCCAAAACCAAAAACAGCTTCAAGATTAATCTAATCGTCCCAGAAGTAAGTATCTCTTGTTAGATTACTGATAAAACAATAATTTCTCATTTCTGAAAATAAGTGTTTTTTTTTTTTTTATTACTGATAGAACATTGTGTGTTTTTCATTTCTGGAATAAAGTTTTCGTTCTTGGATTACTGATAAAACATTATTTCTTTCTCACTGTCAGTGCTACCCAGGTTAAACGACTTGAAAAGGTACAAAATGAAGCCATTCGCATTATTTTGGGATGTACAAGAGACACATCCTGTGGAGCAATGAGGTATCTACTTGACTTTCCAACTATGAACCAAAGGATCAGGATCTGGAGGGCTCGGGCATACCTTAAAATATGTGCTGATAAGAAACACCCACTGCGTCAAGCGCTATTTAGTGAAAAGGGCGACAGACTGAAGAGGGAAAAATCGTGGCTAGGTCGGGCAGAATATGTTATTAGGCAAATATGCAGCCTAACCGACATCACCCCTGGTGCAGAGTGGATACCTGTGCCTCGTGCGTTTATTTGTACATTTTCCTATGTTGCAACACTCAACAGGCGATGTAGAGAAGGGAATCCTGTTGCTGTTAATGCAGAGGTCAACGCTCTCATCAGTGAAAATTCAGACGAAGCAGATGGACTAATTTACACTGTTGGATCTGTTATACGCCAAAAAAGAAGCGCATGGGCATTCACAGCTGGCAGAACAGCCAAAGAAGCCAACAGCGCCTTCTCCATGACAACCAGCAGCATGACGATGGAGGTAATGGCAGTGACGCAAGCGTTTGCCTTGCTCGAAACACAAAAATACACCCGCGTATGTATACTCAGTGATTCAATGAGTATGATCCGGAGGGTTCAGGCAGGTTTGATGCGAAGACAAAAGATGAAGTTCCAAAAATGAACCATAACACACAAATCAATGTATCGCTAGAGTATTAAGTCAAAGAAAAGCGAAGTTTGAAATTTGAACAAAGGATTAACATCATGGCACACGGGTAGTTACACATAAGTGCTCCGTTTTTCTTCTAACTCCCTCCTTAGTCCGAAGAAGCTCAGCACATTGCACAGGCTCTGTAGCACCGGCGAGGATCCTGAAATACTTTGGGTAGATTTTTAACTCCAAATTTTGCCCGCACAGCGCCGTTAAGTTACTATTTTAGATTACCAACTGCCAAGGGATTTTTTTAAGTGTGCAGCAATGCACACGGGCGTCCAATCTCACTACCCAGAGATCAAGGGGAATTACTAGAAGTCAAAGATACCATGCATCGAGACCACGCAACCCCCCAAAGCAATACACGAATACACATTGAATTTCTACTTCATTCTTGGCTTCAGAAATTGTTTGTGTTCACCCGCTGTAAACTCCTTCGAAACGTTCGAATCTCTTAGGATATTGCTTGAGTCGGCATGTCTCGTTTAGGGGTTACTAACAGTTTCATAGTTCTGACATATCAGGCTTCGAAAGATATCAGCTCCAGTCGTTTATGTAGCAGATCGCTTTACAGGGAAGGTGCATCGATCTATTCAGTAAGCAATGGCAAGCTTTTGACCGTAAAACTTGCTTAGTAAAATCGCAGCCAACAAACATTTGGACTGGATTGCGGCGCATTGTGCAGGATAAACAGCTATTTTCAGGTTAATCCTGGCTACAACAGGTAAGACAAGGTATCGTGGGGCGTAAAGGCGGCGGGTGTGCTATTAACCGTATTACCCATGGAATGACGATTTGTCTATCAAATATTAAGCTAGTCTATTGTGCCCGATGCGAAAAAAAGGCGTGGGGGAGGGTACAATAAAACTAACTGCAGATAGTTTCTACGGTTTCATATTTCTGGTATATGCTACAAAGAAGAAACACTGACATCCTGTTAGTTGCGACCATGATCCGTTATGTGCGACTCGCGTGCTTTAGACATGTCTACTGTTGAAGCTTGTTACGGAGATTTTGTGACAAATTAGTGAATGCGTGCATTGTTGTTGTGATTGTATCATAACCCGTGGGTATTATATGCTAAGGGAGGCTTTAATTGCCGTAACATTCCTGTTGCTATACTATCAATGACAAAGATGGACACTGTCTTCAGAAGACAGAAGGAAAATAGTCATGACAGAAATTAGATGTTAACGTACGATGCTAGGTGTAACGAGGAAAGATAGCCCGGCTCTCTAGCGTAGTTGGCTAAACCGGATTGCGCGGAGACCGGGTGATGAACCCCTTGTGGTCCGGGTTCAATCCCGGGGGTAGGCAGGAAAGCCACATTTTCTCCCAGATTTACGGTATTTACAATGGAATCAAGGCCGAAAGGTTGCGATATCCATAATACCGAGCCTAAGGGTTAACAACTCATGGCTTCTGGATACTAAAAAAAAAAAAAAAAGACAATTAAAAACAAACGAGGAAAGATCGAATTAGGATCGATGATATCAGGAAAAAAGTCAGCACAGAACCAGTACTGAACTTTATAGGTGGACAACAAATCACATGGTCTGGCCATGTAACGCGATTGGCATCAGACAGGGCACCAAAGAGAGCAATCTTATACAGATATACAGAGCCAGGGATCAAGTACACAAAATATGGACCGCTGAAATATCAGAGACACTGATAAGTATTTTATACGTAATGAAAAGAAGGGCCATTCCAGAGATCTCTTTCTGTCCTGACGCCGCGAGGTATTCCAGCACTAGGGAACAGAAGAAGAAGATACCTGTTGCCCCTCGGTATTGAAAAAGCAGACTTATTCTACATCCCCTCGTTACTGTGGTATTGCAAAGGCAGACTTATTCTACATCCCCTCGTTACTGTTGTATTACAAAAGCAGACTTATTCTACATCCCCTCGTTACTGTGGTATTGCAAAAGCAGACTTATTCTACATCCCCTCGTTACTGTTGTATTACAAAAGCAGACTTATTCTACATCCCCTCGTTACTGTTGTATTACAAAAGCAGACTTATTCTACATCCCCTCGTTACTGTTGTATTACAAAAGCAGACTTATTCTAATCCCCTCATTACTGTGGTATTGCAAAAGCAGACTTATTCTACATCCCCTCGTTACTGTTGTATTACAAAAGCAGACTTATTCTACATCCCCTCGTTACTGTGGTATTACAAAAGCAGACTTATTCTACATCCCCTCATTACTGTGGTATTACAAAAGCAGACTTATTCTAATCCCCTCGTTACTGTTGTATTACAAAAGCAGACTTATTTTACATCCCCTCATTACTGTGGTATTGCAAAAGCAGACTTATTCTACATCCCCTCATTACTGTGGTATTGCAAAAGTAGACTTGTTCTACACCCCTCATTACTGTGGTATTGCAAAAGTAGACTTGTTCTACTTCTCATTTGGATTTATATGTTTTCATGAAATTTCTCTACGACCGACCGATTAATCTGGATTGTTTAAATAACCCACAGGACAGGGAAGTGCCTTTGTGGTGGCCAAACGGGTACGGCAATCAGTCATTGTTTGACCTGGAAGTGTTGTTCACCTCTGGAGGAGACACGTCGTCGAAAACGTTAAGGATTGGTTTCCGCACGGTTGAGCTGGTGCAGGTTCCAGTCTCAAATAGGACTGAACACGGTTAGTGACTGTGTGTCTGTGTGAGCAAGCGCGTGAGTGAGTAAGTGAGAGAGTGAGTAAGTGAGGGAGTGAGTGAGTGTGTGAGTGAGTGAGTGAGTGAGTGAGTGAGTGAGTGAGTGAGTGAGTGAGTGAGTGAGTGAGTGAGTGAGTGAGTGAGTGAGTGAGTGAGTGAGTGAGTGAGTGAGTGAGTGAGTGAGTGAGTGAGTGAGTGATAAAGGGGAAGGGAGAGACAGAGAAATCTTCTGGTGCAGATTTTCTAATAGGATTGAATATGAGTAGTCACTGTGTGTGTGTGTGTGTGTGTGTGTGTGTGTGTGTGTGTGTGTGTGGTAAGTGGGTTCAGTAGCCCGGGTGGGTGGGGGAGTGGAGGGGGGCTAATTGTTCAGTTCTCTAACAGGAGTGAACAAGATTAGTGACCGTACCTTGAATTTGTGAATTGTTTAGAGAAAAAGAGGAAGAGAGAGAGAAAGAGAAGGGGAAATAGTAGAGAGATAGGAAGATAGAGGGAGGTCGAGATAGAAAAACTTGGGAAGAGAGGAGAAGAGGGGTAGGAAGATAGAGGAAGATATAGGAAAGGAGAGATATGGAAAGATAAGAAAAGAGAGATAGGAAGACAAAGAAAGAGAGAGACACGAAGACAGGAGTAGAGAGAGAGGAGGCGAGAGAGATGAGCACAGATTAAGATAGAGGAAGAGAGAGTTGTGAAAAGGAAAGAAGATGCTGTTTATTAGCCAATCTTCCTTGATGTTCCGATCTTTTAAGATGTCAGTATTTCTCCTCTTTTTCGTCCATGATATTCTGATAATCTTTTTGTAGCATTTCAGCTCAAAAGCCTCTATTCTCTTTCTTAAGAACTGAAAGATAGTCCACGACTCACATCCGTATGTTGCTACAGGGATGATGTATGCTCTCAAAATTCTAATTTTGGTTTTCTTGCTGGTGCTTAACCATAGACTTTTTAGGCTGTTTAATCTTTGCATTGCTATGGCCATACTCCTTTTAAATTCTGTCAGACAGTCTCCATTGCTTTTTATTATAGAGCCTAGATATTCAAAGTTTGTGACATTTTCAATTTCTTCACCATTTATTGTTATTTTTGGGTGACAGACAGTTTTATCTGTGGACACAACTTACCCTTCAGCGAAGAGTTGTAATGCAGTGGATATTATCACATTGTGGAATGCCTGGAAATGAGAAAGCTGATCAACTGGCAGGAGAAGGTGCGACAAAAGTGCAGCCGGATGTACCAGTCACATACCACCAAAAGAAAAGAATCATTAAATCAATCAGGAAACTACCAGCCCCAGCACAAGACGACTATTTTATTATGGACAGATCAGAACAAGTCATTATCCTCCGCCTCAGAACATGACGCAACCGATTAAGTGACCACATGTGTACAAAATTTAAGATAGGCGTATCAGCCATGTGCACCTGTGGAAAGGTGCCCCAGACAGCAGAGCATGTACTCCAGGACTGCACCGAATTTGACACATTAAGGCAAACCTTTGGGCCAGAAAGAACAACAGTGGAACGTAAACTCTATGGACCACTGAATGAATTAACAACAACAGTGAAATTTAAACAAGAGACAAAATTGCTGATATAGACAACTTATTTCAGGCGAACGAAAGAAGAAGAAGAAGAATCTGTGGACATTATTTTCGTTTTCTTTAAATTCAAGAACAGATTCTGATATTCACTGTGTTTTTGGACGGACAATATTAAATTGTATATTCCCTTTACGCTGTTCGAAAGAAGGACTGTGTCATCTGCGTAGCGGAGTTCCGGAATAGTGTTACCACTGATTTTGAGCGGGTCATAACTGTCACGTCTTGTCATTTTTTACATTTCTCATTACATTTTCTGCGTATATATTGAATAGGTATGGTGACAGAATGTAACCCCAGTCTCACTCTCATTTGCACCTCGGACTAGTCCGATGTCACGCCATCTGCTCTGATGGCTGCTTGTTGTTCTTGATAAAAAATTTAATTTAATTTACCAAATGCACTGGAAACCTTATATATATATATATATATATATATATATATATATATATATATATATATATATATATATATATATATTATATATATATATATATATATATATATATATAAACTCACATTTATATATTATGAATTATTAAAACAAAAAATTGTATAGGGTCTTGACACTAATTCTTTTTGGTCTTACTATAATTTATCCTTCTAGGTTTGAGTTTTTACTACAAGATCAACGGAATTCCCGTTTTTCTAAAGGGAAGTAATTGGATTCCTGCAGACAGCTTCCAGGAGAGGATAACTATAGACACGTTAAGATTTTTGTTAGGGTCAGCAGCGAACGTGAGCATCAACTCACTGCGTGTATGGGGAGGAGGGGTGAGTATACATACAACATCTTATAACTCGTGTTTTTCTTATTCTTTTTTTTAACATACATAACCCTTGACCAGTTTAGGTCGTGAAGGTGTATTGATGGAAGCACTAACGCACTAAACAAGCCATCTTTCTCTGTTTTCCTCATGATGCTTAAGTTCATGATAACTTTGACCTGTCCATTTCTTGATGTTGTCATTCAAGTTTCATCTTTCCCCGCCTCTTCGTTAACTACCCCCTCCCACCCCCCACCGCAATGTTCCTTGAAGTACAGTCTTTGCGATCGAATCAAGTCTCACCAAGTGCCCGAACCAAGGTAGATTTCACCACTGCCAAGAAAGGCTCCTGTTCTATATCAAACGTCAGGTTTTGATGATGCATGTGGTGCAAGTACTTGGCGTGTGCGACTTAGATGCCATTTTTCACCACTCGGATATTCCATCTATCCATTGCTTGCGTGGGCGACCTCTAGGCCTGCCTCTGTTTTGTCTAAGTGAGAGGGCTTTCTATTGCGCGATACGTAATTTCAGTATTGACACAGGTTCGAGCCATTTGACCTCTTGTCTCTTGATGTTGTTAGCACTGGATTCGTTCTAATTTGTTTCCTTATATGGTCTTTTCTGGTCCAGTCTCTTTTTGCTCCATTTAAAATTGGTCGGAGACATGTAATTTCTCGTGTTTCAAGTTTTATTTTCCATTTTGTTGTTAATGCCCGCGATTGGCACTGGTAACACACTGTTGATAAACATGCTGTAAAAAAAAACAGTGTTCTTTTGGTGTCAGTTGTTACATGTGTGTTTTACAGTATTGGTGACATGTATGTATGTACGTATGTATGTATGAATGTAGTACGTACCATACCTATACAGACAGACAGACAGACAGACAGACAGACAGACAGACAGACAGACAGACAGACAGACAGACAGACAGACAGACAGACAGACAGACAGACAGACAGACAGACAGACAGACAGACAGACAGACAGACAGACAGACAGACAGACAGACAGACAGACAGACAGACAGACAGACAGACAGACAGACAGACAGACAGACAGACAGACAGACAGACAGACAGACAGACAGACAGACAGACAGACAGACAGACAGACAGACAGACAGACAGACAGACAGACAGACAGACAGACAGACAGACAGACAGACAGACAGACAGACAGACACTGGAATGTCAACCCTTTTTCTATTTTATCAGGTGTACGAATCTGAAGAGTTCTACAACTTGTGTGATGAGCTTGGCATCATGATCTGGCAGGACCTCATGTTCAGTGTGGCCCTCTACCCAACGTATCCCGAATTTCTGAGCTCTGTGGCTACCGAAGTATCACAACAAGTGAGATTATTTGTTGATTATAATGTTTAAACACGGAGGTAATTCATACGCAATGTCATCCTTTAATTTAAATTATGGTTGTAAATTTTGAACAATAAGTAGAAACAATAATCAACAAATATACGAGGGTAGTTTCTATTCAAGGGGACACTCTTCTTATGCATGGGCTTTCACGGCAAGAAGTAAAGGAAAAGCAAACTAGCTAAGGAAGGTGCAAATAAAGAACAACCTGACGTACCGATCTCTTATCAACAAAAGAAGAGAATAATCAAATCAAGCAGAAAGCAACCAAAAACGGATCAAGACGATTACCATTTTATGGACAGACCAGAGCAAGGTATTATTCAACGCCTTAGAACAGGGCACAATCGACTTCGCTGCCACATGCACACAAAGTTTACAATCAGTAAATCAGCCATATGTACAAGTGAACTGGCACCTGAGACAACAGATCATGTCCTCCAAGACTGTTCTAAATACAACATATCAAGGCAAAGCTTTAGCCAAGAGAAACATCGGTGCAAGTCAAACTTTACGGGTCGCTGAGTGAATTTAAAAAAAAAAAAAAAACAGTGAAGTTCATGCTAGAAACAACATTGCAGATATAGACAATTTTTTTCAAAAGCACGAAAGAAGAAACAGTAGAAAGGAAAAGCCATCAAGAAGACAGTGGGGCCTTTGCATCTACCACCAGCAGTGGTTCCCGCTGTTTCAAACAAAGGCGCTAGAATGGCTGAAAACTCAGGAATTCACCAATACATGCTTTCATAGCGACTCAATGAGCATGCTACAAAAGATCAAGGCGGGGCGTATACCAAAACAGTAGCTCCATCTGACACAGCATGCAGCGTTTCGCAAAATAACCTTCATTTTTCATACTGGTGTGAAAGGCAGTAATAGAGCAGACGCCGTGGCTGGCAGTACGATTGTCAGAAATAGGCCCTCTACTGACAGGAGAGATATCAACAATGCAATACGAGAGACTAAACGCTGTGAGGCTTTCAGCTTCGTAGAAAATTATGTTTTACGTATTAGACTGCATATTCTGGGTCATTTCTAAATGAACCATGAACAATGGACTATTCTTCTTCTTCTTCTTCTTCTTCTTCTTCTTCTTCTTCTTCTTCTTCTTCTTCTTCTTCTTCTTCTTCTTCTTCTTCTTCTTCTTCTTCTTCTTCTTCTTCTTCTTCTTCTTCTCTTCTTCTTCTTCTTCTTCTTCTTCTTCTTCTTTTCTTCTTCTTCTTCTTCTTCTTCTTCTTCTTCTTCTACTACTACTACTACTACTACTACTACTACTACTACTACTACTACTACTACTACTACTACTACTACTACTACTACTACTACTACTACTACTACTACTACTACTACTATTACTACTACTACTACTACTACCACTACTACTACTGCATCTGCTTCTGCTACTACGACTACTACTACTGCTACTGTTTTATTGTTTACCGGCTGTAAATCTGGCTATAAGTTTTTGCTGTTCGTCCACTTCTGGACTTTGGTTTTGATTTAGAACTTGAGGCGTGCGTGCAAGTCCGTTTCACATATGTGACTTTTTATAGGCAGACTGTTGGTTTCTTGTATCTCAGGCAGATGCATTCCAACTTTGAAGGAAACACTTCTAATTAGTCACCTCCGACGGCATGCTTGTTGGGTTGGGTCTATATACTCTAAAACAGAACCAGAACTCACACGCGGAGGGAGGGGGGGGGATGAAACACTTCAACTAAGAGTTATTGAGCCGCCCCCGCCCCCCGGTTCTCTTTTTTAAACTCCTTCCACAATTTTGTTTATGCCAAGGCAACTCTTCGCTGTTGTCATCAGTCATAAAGTTTCAGCTCGGCAACTGACGAGTTCGACTACGTAACTGTCGTCCTTATACGAAAAGGCTAGCTTTTCGATCTCAATGCTATTGCAGGTTCGCCGCCTCAAGTCGCATGCCTCGATCATCGTTTGGGCGGGAAACAACGAGAACGAAAGCGCCTTGAAGCAGAATTGGTTTAGGATTACATCCAATTACAGCCGCTACTACGATGACTACGTGAAATTGTATGTGACCACAATCAAACCTATTGGTGAGTATGGCTGTGCGCCATATTGTTGTTATGTTGTGTCTAACATAATCCCTGTGTGCTTTCCTGGATCCTTTTGTGGGGAAAATAAGAACAGACTCACTGCCTATCCATGTCGTAAGAGTCGACTAGCTAGGAGTTTTCTTAGAAGTCGGAGTGCATCTGCTAGAGAGGCAAGGAACCAAGAGTCTGCATACAAATAAGGCAGACGCGTAAAATGGATGTGCACGCAACGCTCAGGTTCTGGAACATGACTAGAGTCCAGAAGTGGACGAACAACCAGAACTTTGCGCCGGAGTTTGCAACCAGTGAACACGAAGAATAAGAATATGAAACGCAATGATAGCCAAAGGTTTAAGACCATATAAATAAGTATGTGATATTTCCACATATGGTACTGCATCAATTGCTATTTCAAAGCTTACTAATTGAATTACTTCTACGCAATCTTTCTTTGTCAACTGAGACGAGAAAGGGAATTCTTAAGAGCTATGTAGATCCTATCATGATATAGGAAAGTCAATCATGGACAGTTGTCCAACTAGTGGGGAAAAAATATTATGTGGAAGCGACAAAAGATGCGGTTTCTTAAACAAATAAAATCTGGACAGATAAAAGGGGTAATGTGTGTAGGTAAGTTGTACCCCACCAGGACATCACACAAAGCGATAATCACCCAGTGACACAAAGTATCACCATGCGGATGAGGATCACCCGTGGGGAGGTCCCAGAAACCCCGTTCAGCCATTAGGCCATATTTATGGCCCCTGGCAAAAGCCAGGGTGGGTCTTTAAATAACGAAAAATTGCATCCCACATGGAGAAGATGTCTGGAAAGATACGAACTCATTAAGAAAACTTATTTCCCATATTAAAAGAAAATAATCTACGTTTGGTAATGTCATTAGAAGAATAAAACTGGAGTGACGGTGGGAAAGATGGGGGGAGGAAGAGGCAGAGGAAGACCAAGAGAGATTATGATAGAGAAAGTCTGACATCAAGACAAGAAAGATCATCTATGTCAGAAACGATTCAAAGTTCACTAGACAGAAGTTAGTATAGACTTGACTGCCCTCACCAACAGCATGTACTATATGAAGAAAGTGATGAATTATTGAATCTTTAGGTGGGGTGATGCACGAGGCATGAAAGCTGGCGTGAGACTGAGTTTCTTTCAGGCAAACTAGGATGAGAGCGACGCTGAGTGACGTTCAACCTCATCGAGACCGCACAACGAGCAAAAAAACACCTGGCCAACATTCGAATGAGAATCATCCGGGTACAAGTCCCAGAAATCCCCTTCAACCGTTAAGTTATAATGGGATTCTCGACAGCAGCCGGGATGGGCTTTTTAAATAACGACGTTTTTCTCCAGAGAGTGATGATTATCGTAGCTCCTGTGCCAGATCATTATTTCTTACGTCCTTCTTAGGACGTTATTTTTTGTTATTTGAAGCCCCACTCTGGCTTTTGCCAGGGGCCGCAATATAGGCAGGTCATCATTATGGCCAAATGTCTGAACGCGGTTTCTGGGACCTCTCCACGGTGATCCTCATCCGCATGGTGGCACTTTGTGTCATCGGGTGTTTATCGCTTGTGTGATGTCCTGGTGGGGTAAAAAGCCAATCCAATCCAGAGAGTGATATTCTGCAAAAGACAATACATATTTGTTTATTATGTAAATCGTCCCCTTGTGGGATGCAATGTTTCGTTATTCTGCAGCCCCACCTTGGCTGTTGCCGGGGCCGTAATATAACTAACGGTTTTTATAAGGAGTAGAAAATTATAGGGAAGAGAAAAAGTTGGTAAGAAACAACAATTAGTTTATGTTAGCTTTACAAAATCGATCACAATAAGCAAAGGACGTTGCGGCGATTAGCCTTCATCAGCACATAAAGGACAACACAATACACATACACAAATAGGCTCTAACTGTGAAGTGACTACATAGGACTCTAATGTATAGAATAAATGATACTCATCTAGTGTCCCTGGCGAAAAAACTTCGTTCAATGAAAAGACGGTCAGCCTATATACCTCCAACGCGCAGGTGGGGGCAAAAAAAGGGGACGGGTTTGACGCCAGCGTACACTGAGTGTCTAAGAACGGTTGAACGTGGTTTCCGGGACCTCTCCATGGGTGATCCTCCTTCGCATATTGGCACCGGGTGTTTATCGCTCTGTGTGATGTCCTAGTGGGGTACTATTTACTTACCTTATTATGATAAAGAAAATTGGGGGAGGTCGGACGAACTGGTATTTTTTAATTATATGGTGTGTTATACAACTGGGAATTCGCTGCTAACCTAAAACCAGGTAGGTGGTTCAGGTTTTTAATTCCAACAACATTTCCTGGTACTCATTTTAGGTTGCCTCGACCTGTGACCCGGGATCAATTTTACACAATCACACCAAAAAATAAAAAAAAATCTTTTCTCGCTTTGGAAAACAACAACAGGATTTGCAGCATGTGTGTGCATCCTCGGTTTGAATGGGAGGTATATCAATCGATAAATTGATCTGTCAGGAACAGTAATTTTCTGATTACATTTGTAACTGATTAGTGAGGATAATCATCACATAAAAAAAAGCTAATCACTCCCGTTTGGTTTTGATTAACTAAATGTTTTGTGTCTTTGTCGGCTTTTATGATTTAAGGGTTTTGAATACAGTTCCATAATTCCAACATGTAGTGTTTTATTCAATTGCCGTCAATTTTCAGGTTGCAACCGATCTGGGTCGATTTGGACAGTGACACAAGCGTGGACAGGACAGAAAACAAAGATATGCGTAAAATTGTCAGAAAAAAACCAGAAGAGACAAAATAAGCTGTAGTTAGCTGATGATGCCATCTAAAGCACGAGCAACTAACTGTTGCCTTCAATGGAATACTGACATCTCACAGTTCAGGCTGGAGTTACAAAAAAGTACAAAGTAAAGATCCCTTTTCACGCCTTTTGGAGTATCTGATATATGGGAAGAGCGCCCATATTTTTACAGACCATCGGCACTTGGTGGGTAATGTGGTCAGCATTACGCTGGCCGTCTTTACTTCCCCAGGAAAGTCATGCTGGTATCCATTTTAGACTGGGTCGACCTGCGACGCCCCATACCATAATAAAAATCCACGCTACCAGGAGTGGGTTTCGATCGCAGTACGTTAGAATTACAAGTCGGACTCGCAACGCCTTAGGCACGGACGCCGCCCAGGCTGCAGCCCACCCTCTTGTTGTGTGCCCGAGCAACATCAAACTTGTACAGGTTTCTAACTACATTATGCCAGGAGTGCAGGGGCCTGGCCAGATGGTGCTTCAGTATCAGAAGTTTGACAAATGATTTATGTCCATGCATGACCAGGTGACGTGTTTGTCTATACAGATGGCTGCGTGTTCAGAGGCAGAAGAAGTAAATGGAGATCCATAGCGAAAGCAAATGGCGTCGCTTAGTGCAACAAAACCTGGTATATGGTATTACAACATCTAGTCTGAGAATGGAGCTGGTTTGAGAATCAGCTGTAGACACATGTCGTAACTGTAACCGACTCACAGAGCAGAGTGGCACGCATCGCCTCAAAGGTCCTGATGGTTAAGGTCTTTCGGATATTGTCTCCAGATATATCGCTGTGTTGGGAAACGAACAACCAGATACACTGGCTAGCTCTATGCCACTTGGTGATGACTGATGCATGCCAAGCTAGATGTTGTAGGAGTGTTTTGAGAACGAGTGAACAACTCGGGGACACAGACAAATCCTCACGTTCTGAAGAGAATGATGCTGCCAGGAGTGACCAGAAGACTGGTCAACACTCAACACTCAAGGGGAAGGCGAGACGAATATACAATCAGACTATTACTGGTACCATCGGAATGGGAGCTCTGCGCTTGCTGTTGAAGATGGAGATGGTGCGATTATGTGAATGTCCGAGCGCCGTGATGTCAATTCTTAATTTAACATTCAACAACAATATACAGGAAAACGAAATCATGTTTCTTCTTCTTCCTCTTTTTCTTCTTCTTCTTCTTCTTCTTCTTCTTCTTCTTCTTCTTCTTCTTCTTCTTCTTCTTCTTCTTCTTCTTCTTCTTCTTCTTCTTCTTCTTCTTCTTCTTCTTCTTCTTCTGCCTTTCTATCCCCCAGTGGAGCATAGGCCCTCAATTCACGCCGTCCTTCTATCCTTCGCCATTACATGGAGCTCTCCCCCATGTCCTCCCTATCTTTCTTGCTTCAATCTCCAGCTCTCTTCTCCATGTGTTTTTGGCCTTCCTTTATTCCAATGCCCCTGTGGGTTCCAATGCAAAGATATTCTAGTTATGCTGTTCTCCTGTTTTCTCAGTGTGTGCCCTATCCAACGCCAGCGTCTTTTCATCACCTCTTGGTCCACTGGAGCCTGTTTAGTTCTCTCCCAAAGCTCTGCATTAGTTATTCTATCATACCATTTAATTCCCTCTATTCTGCGCAGGCACCAGTTAACGAATGTCTGCAATTTATCATGTTTACCTTGAATGAAATGTGTGCCCATTTCCGGAACCAATCATAGTAATAATGTTATTTACATCTGCAGTCTGTATTCCTTTCTATGACCTCGCCGTTTGTGTCTTCCGATTTGTATTTCCAGTGGAGCAGGAGGACTCAACAAGAGAGTACCTAACGTCAAGCCCTTCGAATGGAAAAGAAACGGAGAAAGAAGGCTATATTGCACAAGATTCATCAAGCCAGCTGTATGGAGACGGTAAGTCAACACAACAATACATGAAAGTGCACCATTTTGTCTGAGAACTTGATTCGCACATATACACATCTAATAAATTCTTTCTTATAGGGCATCATTGTGTAGACAGTTTGTTAAATCTTCTACTAAGCTGCCGTACGTCTAGTACAGTGTTTCCCAAACGGCGCCTTTTTCCAAATAACGTTTTTTCCACGGCGCACTAACCTAAGTAAAAGTACGACTTTTCGTCGTGTATCTTCCAATATTTAGCAGCGCCCCTGTGAAGAGGTCGCTGTTCCCCGGGGCGCCGGGGCGCACAGCTTGGTAATCACCGCTCTAGTAGATTCAACTTCGATGCCACACATTTTTGGCCAGCTTTATGCTAAAGGAGGTCAAACGTGGAGCCTAGCTACATCTAATGAGGGCAAGATCATAACAACAGAGGTGGGGTTATTTACTGAGGCTGACAGACATGACTGAGAGATAGAAGCCAGAGTACAGAAGGCAAATGCTGTCACCTACCAGTTAGCCCCACTGCTTAGACACCCAAATGTCTCCCTTCCAGCAAAACAGCAAATGATTAATAGCATCTTTGTCCCTAATTTATATTAGCAATATCAAACATGGACAATGAATAGGGCACTAGAACAGAAAATAACTACATGTGAAATGTGCTGTCCCCAAAAGGTCACTAACAATACAGGAAGAGACATAGTTATGAATACAAGAATTAGAGAGAAAGTTGGAATAAGACCATATCTGGATTATACTATCAGACAGAGAATGAAATGTTTCGGCCATCTAGTGAGAATGCAGCCAGGCCAAACTGCATATAAGACTTTATACAGCAGAACATCTGGGAGAAAAGCGAGTGTAGCCTAAATCTGCAAAAAACGATGAACAAATCTATCACTCAAACCACCCGAAAAGCGCAAGACCAATACAGAAATACAACCTGGTATCAGTGAGATAGTAAAAGAATAATAATAATAATAATAATAATAATAATAATAATAATAATAATAATAATAATATTATTATTAATAATAATAATAAGAAGAAGAAGAAGAAGAAGAAGAAGAAGAAGAAGAAGAAGAAGAAGAAGAAGAAGAAGAAGAAGAAGAAGAAGAAGAAGAAGAAGAAGAAGAAAAAAAAAGAAGAAGAAGAAGAAGAAAAAGAAGAAGAAGAAGAAGAAGAAGAAGAAGAGAAGAAGAAGAAGAAGAAGAAGAAGGAGAAGATGAATAATGATAATTCTATGGTGATTTTGGTGTTGGGAATGATAATGATGATGTTGATGATGATGTCTAAATATACGTCTCTGGTATTTGAATATTTATTTGTGGAGATAACACATGTATATTGTATCACTTTACACACACACACACACACACACACACACACACACACACACAAACACACACACACATAACCCATGTTTTTAAACGGTCTAATGTTCTGTTTGCCTCTAGTTCACTTTTACGACTACTCGGTCGATCAGTGGAATGCACAGTCTTTCCGGATCCCAAGAATGGCCACCGAGTATGGAGTTCAGGCTTGGTGTAATAACGAAAGTCTCTCTCGTGTTCTGGAACCTTCTGACCTCAGCATGGAGTCCGAAATGGTCAACCACAGGCAGCACCACCCGAATGGTAGGTGTGTGTAAATATGTGTGTGTGTGAGGGTGTGTGTTTTACTAACATCATCACATATGCGTAGAGACAAATGATTAGTCAACATTTAACAAATGAATTCCAGTGAACTGTGACTAAAAAATAACGAAAGTCTCTCTCGTGTTCTGGAACCTTCTGACCTCAGCATGGAGTCCGAAATGGTCAACCACAGGCAGCACCACCCAAATGGTAGGTGTGTGTAAATATATGTGTGTGTGAGGGTGTGTGTTTTACTAACATCATCACATATGCGTAGAGACAAATGTTCGGTCAACATTCAACAAATGAATTCTAGTGAACGGTGACTAAAAAGCTCTTTGAGAAAAAAAAAAGAGAGAATAGGTTAACATAACATAACCTTTGACCCATTAGGGTCGTGGAGGCGTATCAATGGAAGGACTAGCCCATAAAACCCACCATATTTCTCTGTCTTCTGCTTGATGAATCAGTGTATGATAACTTAGTCCTGTCTATTTCTTGATGTACTCTGTATAAAGTGCCTTTAAAAAAAGGTGCCGGTACTCACCATATAAAGAAGTGTGGAAAAAAGGGACGCCCAACAAATGTGCAGGTACAGAATTCTGTTTTAAGCGCCGGGGGGGGGGGGGGGATCTTAGGTCTGACTGCCTTCTGTCACACATTTGGTTTACAAATACACATGATCCTTTGGCCCATTTGGTCTAGCTGTCCGCAGCTGGAGTCGGGCTGAATGATTTGGTCATTCCCAACTGTAAAATAAGGTTACACTTTTTAGAGTATGCACTTTGTTCGTAGAATGTGATCAAGAACAGTTTGAAAATATCTTTACTGCAAGGTCAAGACTACCAGGTTTCTTTCCCCGTGGAGGATTGTTAAAAAAATCGTTTTCGTGCTTAATGGACAATGGTACGAGAGTGGCACCGTGGAAGAGATTGGAGCTTCACTGTGTAATATTCCCAAAGACAACAGTAGTACAATCTTTATTGTGGAGACAGAACTTATGTTAGGTCAAGATACATTGCCAGGATCTTCAAATTGTGTGTGTGTCTGTGAGAGAGAGAGAGAGAGAGAGAGAGAGAGAGAGAGAGAGAGAGAGAGAGAGAGTATATGCGTCTCTGTTGCTAATAGACCCAATTTAGCCAATCATTTTCTGTAGCCTTGTCCAATTGACAGTAATGAATGTAAAAAACAATATGAAATCAACAAACTTCATTCCAACAAAAATTACGGAACGCCGTGATTCCGAAACAAGAAACAAACTACAGCTTTCATTAGAGACAATGATGTCAAGGTGTGATTGCTAACCAGGAAGAAGAACGAACGAACGAAGGAACGAACACACTTTATTTTCATAGGTTCACAAATTGAAGAAGACGAAGCTGTTAGAAAATTGTTCATCATTTTTCTTTTGTTCTGCTTCCGATGCATTGTATGCAGCGTTAGTAGTAAGTAGTAGTAGTAGCAGCAGCAGCAACAGTAATAATTGTAGTAGTAATAGTAGTAGTAGTTAGAGTAGCAGCAGCAGCAATAATAGTTGTAGTAGTAATAGTAGTAATGGTTGTAGTAGCACCAGCAGCAGTAGTAGTAGCCGTAGTAGTAGTAGCAGCAGTAGCAGCAGCAGCAGCAGCAGCAGCAGTAGCAACATTAGTAGGAGTCGTCGTAGTAGTAGTAATAGCAGCAGCAGCAGTATTAGCAGTAGTAATAGCAGCAGCAGCAGTATTAGTAGTAATAGTAGTAGTAGTAGTAGTAGTAGTAGTAGTAGTAGTAGTAGTAGTAGTAGTAGTAGTAGTAGTAGTAGTAGTAGTAGTAGTAGTAGTAGTAGTAGTAGTAGTAGTAGTAGTAGTAACTAACGATTGAAACAAAAACTCTTGTCTATCAGGCTTGTGTTCTCAGCACTCTGCTTTATGGCAGTGAACTTGGTCAACTTATTCGCACCAGTAGAAACGGTTACATAGTTTTCACATGCGATGTCTAAGAAGAATACTTGTCCTTTAGTGACAGGACAAGATCACAAACACTAAGGTATTGAAAGAGCAGGTGTTTATATCAGTCTTCTCAATGCTCATTTTACGAAGGCTCAGGGGGCTGGGTGACACCTGAAGAATGGAGGTTGAAAAAGTCCATATGGACATCCTTGATGGTGTACTAAAGACATGGAGAAGATAGCGAGGCCGGCCTCAACTACGATATAAAGATGTGTGCAAGCGGGACATGAATGATATAGGTACTGAGGTGGACTCGTGGCAACAAAATGCCATAGACCGTGGTGTGTGGAGGGGTCACGTCAGAAAGAGAATATGAATGAAGGAAAAAATTATTGCAAAAAGGATGAGAGCTGAGAGTCTGAGGAGAAACAGACTGAACACAAATGTTGACAACAACGGTCCTGAAATCCCTTGATGTAACTGTGACAGATTTTTCTTAGTCTGAGCGAGTCTTGCTAGTCACATTCGCCATCGCCATGGGCTGTGAGTCACAAGCCTCCTCATAGCGCAGTATAACACTATCGTCTGGAAAGACGGAGACGTGCCAGTCTAAATCAGTAGTAGTAGTGGTTGTAGTAGTAGCAGCAGCAGTAGCAGCAGCAGTAGTAAAAGTCGTAGTAGCAGTAGCAGCAGCAGCAATAAAAATCGTAGTAGTAGTAGTAGTAGTAGTAGTAGTAGTAGTAGTAGTAGTAGTAGTAGTAGTAGTAGTAGTAGTAGTAGTAGTAGTAGTAGTAGTAGTAGTTGTTGTTGTTGTTGTTGTTGTTGTTGTTGTTGTTGTTGTTGTTGTTGCTGTTGCAGCAGCAGCACTAGTAGTAGTTTTTGTTGCGGGAGCAAAAGCAGTAGTTGACTCTCCAAAGCTAGCAGTTTTAAGCAATTAACTCTAAATTAACTCTATATAAACACTATATTGTTGTACTGTTAGTTTCATCTGCATAACTATAATACTGACTTTTGAGTAAGCATAATCAATTATAACAACAGCATTGTAGCAGCAGTATTATTTGTAGAAATACTAGGAGTGTTAGGAGAAGCAGAGTTTGTAATTGTAGCAGTAAAAGGAGATAGTAAAAGTGGCTTAAGCTTTTTTCTTCTTTTGGTTTGTTGTTGTCGCATTTAGGCCAACACTATTTCTGTTTTTCTGGGTTGTAAGTGTGATATACAGTAAAATTTCAATTAATCGTCATTTGTTTAACCACCAGTGTCTGTTATCCGTCATCGTCTTTATACCCCCCCCCCCCTCTTTCCCAACCAAAATACAGACTTATTTTAAAGTAACGTAGGTTTATAGCATTACATTACATCTCTGTTCATTGCTACTCTAATACTGAATTTTTTTTTTTTTTTATATCGTTTTCTAAAATTAACAACAAAGTGTAAATATTATTCACCCTTAAAGGATTTTATTTTCATTTTCGAAACCCAGTTGCTGTACACGCGTATTAAAGGATGTCTGCTATCCGCCTACCTATTCCTTATCTCTCACAGCCCTGGTCCGGGCGGTGACGGTTAATTGAAGTTTTACAGTATAGCTTTTATTCTATTTTTGTTAATGGATTTTAAATATATCAGAGACATAAAATACAAATTTGCATAACATCAAGAACTTCTCATGGCAGTGATAAAACGTCGCAAGCTTGGCTCGGGTACGTGGTGAGACGTGATTCGATTGCAAAGAACATTGGGCGGTAGTAGAAGAAGAGGAGGTCAAAGAAGAACCTGGAATGACAACATCGGGAAATGGACAGGACTAAGTTATCAAAAGTGAGAAACAAGTTGAACATCACATCGTTCTACTCTTTTTAAAATCATACTTGGTTGATAGTCGTAAACAAGATATAAACAGTGATACGAGTGGAAAAACAATATCAAGAGATTGACGAGTAGCATTTGAGAGAGTATATAACCAAAACGAGAGAGTATACAACCTAAACGAGAGTATACAACCAAAACGAGAGAGTATACAACTAAAACGAGAGAGTATACAACCAAAACGAGAGAGTATACAACCAAAACGAGAAAGTATACAACTAAAACGATAAAGTATACAATTAAAACGAGAGACTATACCGCCCTAACAAGAGACTATACAACCCAAACGAGAAAGTATATCAATGAAACGAGAGTTCACAACTAAAAGGAAAGACAAAAAGTACTGGCGATCCATTCTAGCCAACCTTCACGTAGGAGAAGTCATCTGACGGAAGGAATATTAATTCTGGCTATTTAATATTGTATAATCAGAAAGAGACAATCTACATTCTTTGATCATGATATGAGAAACAGAACACTGAAGTACATCGTGATGACGATGTAAAAGTTGGAGGGGAACAGACGAAGGGGGAAACCGAAACGATAGTTTGTGACAGAACTGAGAGAAAGTACATGAGACATTGTGTATTTCATTCCCCCAAAAATGTATTACTAATTACCCCCCTTTCCGTGGAATCTAGATATTTCTCTAGTTGTCTACATCTCTGTTGACCATATAGCTTATTTGTCTAACATATTTCGAATATCTCTTGACCAGGTAATCAGGAAATGGCTGACGAAGTGAAAGTACATCTGAATTTACCTGGCTCTTCGGATGAGAAATCGAACTTTGTAGACTTTATTTATCTTACACAGGTAAGATCTGGGCAGTGGCGAGGCTAGATCAATTCACATGTGTAATCGTTAGCAGGAAATGATAACACTGAAGAAGGCATCACGTGATATTTTCCTCCTCTTCGCTTCGCTGTTGAGAGTATGTGTGCGCAGCTAACATCGTAGTACTAGTAACTAGTACAGTCCGTTCCAAAAGTCGTGTCCTTAAACTGTAACAAATATCTAGTTATGGATTTTTCCATTGAAGTTAGGATGCTTCTTCCTGAGAGGCGAGGAACCAACAGTCTGCATATAAATATGTCAGATCAAAAAAATGAATGTGCAAGCAGAACTCAAGTTTTGAAACAAGACCAAAGTCAAGAAATGTACGAACAACCAGAACTTTCTGCCGGAGTTTACAGCCGACGAACGCTAAAAAGAGGATGAGATATCATACTTGGACTGCAGAGATGACCCCATAGAGAAGATATACTTGGACTGCAGAGATAACTCCATAGAGAAGATATCATACTTGGACTGCAGAGATTACTTCATAGAGAAGATATCATACTTGGACTGCAGAGATTACTTCATAGAGAAGATATCATACTTGGACTGCAGATATGACTTCATAGAGAAGATATCTTACTTGGACTGCAGAGATGACTTCATAGAGAAGATAGCATACTTGGACTGCAGAGATGACTTCATAGAGAAGATATCATACTTGGACTGCAGAGATGACTAAATAGAGAAGATATCATACTTGGACTGCAGAAATTACTTCATGGAGAAGATATCATACTTGGACTGCAGAGGTGACTTCATAAAGAAGATATCATACTTGGACTGCAGAGATGACTCCATAGAGAAGATATCATACTTGGATTGCAGAGATGACTTCATAGAGAAAATATCATACTTAGACTGCAGAGATGACTCGATAGAGAAGATATCATACTTGGACTGCAGAGATGACTAAACAGAGAAGATATCATACTTGACCTGCAGAGATTACTTCATGGAAAAGATATCAAACCTGGACTGCAGAGGTGACTTCATAGAAAAGATATCATACTTGGACTGCAGAGATGACTCTATAGAGATGATATCATACTTGGACTGCATAGGTGACTTCATAGAGAAGATATCATACTTGGACTGCAGAGATGACTCCATAGAGAATATATCATACTTGGACTGCAGAAATGACTCCATAGAGAAGATATCATACTTGGACTTTAGAGGTGACTTCATAGAGAAGATATCATACTTGGACTACAGAGGTGACTCCATAGAGAAGATATCATACTTGGACTGCAGAGATAAATTC
>CAJHNH020000124.1:321819-476819 GCA_905116865.2 Candidula unifasciata | reverse complement strand
TAATATTTTTAATAAAGAACCGTCTACAATAACAAATTGTGGAAATCATGTTTTCTTTAACTTATTTCGGTTTGTTTAGCTGGCATGGTAGATTTGACAGTGTATGGTTTCGACAGTCCTATCGAGAGCCCACCATAGAGATAGCAGGGGCAAACTACTGACCGTAAAATAGCCTAAATCTCAAACAGACCTATCAAATAGGTTTAGTTCTGCATCGTCCTGTAAGGAATACAGAACAAGCTTTAAAAAAAATTATTATTAATGTTTGCTAAGAGAGCCGCGGTAACAGAGAGAGTAGACGATCGCTTCTCTCCGAACGACTCGGATCTCGGCTCCCAAGTCGTCACCACTTAGGATGGGTACAAGGTAATGTTCTGGGAAGTAAAATATGTATGTATGTAAGTTGTACCCCACTAGGACATCACAAAGTGCCATCATGCGGATGAGGATCACCCGTGGAGAGGTCCCGGAAACTCCATTCAGCTGTCAACGCCATATTTTGGACCCGGCTAAATTTAGGGCCCCCGGCAAAAGCCAGGGTGGGGCTTCACAATAACTAAAAATTTAATCCCACAAGGGTGTGACAATTAGTTTGGTAAATCAGACAGTCCGTCCGGAACTGAACTGACTTTCTACCCACCAGAACATCACACAAGCGATAAACTGGATTAGCCAGTCAAACCGGCTGATATCATAGCAAAGGGAAATCAAACAGTTTTATCCAATTTTACTAACGTTTACTTCCCTTCGTTGAAACGAAAGTTTATTGAAGGTTCCTCTACTGGTCGTTGCTGAACCAGCCCAGCATTTATTTATCTTTTGTGGTTTTTCTAGGCTAATTTTAAGTTCAGTAGTTTTCACGTGCTATCTGTAATAGTGACAATTTAAAAGATCTAAACATCAAGGAAGATTGGCTAATAAACAGCATCTTGTCTCGGAAGCTGAAATATTTTGGTCATATCAAGCCCTATGGCGGACTGAGGAAAAATTAATAGCAGAAGACATGGAACCAGGAAGGAGGGGCAGGGGCCGATCAAGTCGAAGATGGGCACAGGATATCAGTGACTCCTTGAATATGAAAGTACACGAGGCGGGAGAGCTGGCGAGAGACCGAGTTTCTTTTATGCAGACCGTGAAGACAGCAACGTTCTGCAAAGGACCTGCTACGTGATGATAAACAAATATTTCCGTATATGTGTGCGGCGGCTTTGCTTCATTTTAAAATTAAGCAGCCCCTAGCTCTCTATCCCCTTCCCCCCCCCCCCCACACCCCCACGCCCACCCCACCCCCAGGAGGACTCAGGAGACCTCAGCCACATGGTTCTGGCGCCCCTCTGAATTACTCATATCTGCATTTCTCTGTAATATTGCCTCAATAACATAAATCCGTCTGGCTAATGTTGTTCTCTCTGGTAGATTATGAAGGATCTTGGAAGATGCTACATTACTACGCCAGGTCCTTCTTCAACAGAACGCTGATCTCGCCATATCGGTTGAAGGATGGCTCGGTGGATGTGTTTCTGGTCCTGGACCAGCTTCCAGTCGTGGAGGTTAGAGGTTCTGATGGTGAGTAGACGTATACAGAGTGCAAGACTCCGATAGGAGACACCTTTCCTTCTTCTTAATAAAATACAATCGCAGTATGAAAAATGAGTGCTTGGAAGGACCGAATGTAAGACAGGCCTGCGTACGCAGTTTGTGACTATTTTAAAATAAAGACTGTTTGTTTGTTCTTTCTCCCAACACCACCACCAGTTGCATTAAAGGATGTATAATGATCGTTTGTGTGATCTATTTAACGTGTTGCATAAGTTTACCATTTCTGTAAGGCTGTTTTTGTATACCGCCATTAACTCAGCGAGATAGAAGAACGCTCGGAAACCAGACAAGTGGAACACCTTCTACGGAGGACAAGAATAACTTATGAAAACATGTAAATTCCACTATATGGCCTTGGGCCAAAGGGAGAATACTCATGCGCTGCCAGGTCGATAACAACAACAACAACGAATATCGCTATTCTATTTTTTTCCCCTGGTTTCCCATCGCTCTGTCTTTTTTCTATTTCTTCAGTGTATCAAAGCTTCCTTATCAGATGACCAGACCATCTCTTCTATTGCTCTTTAACGAACTTCGTGACTTGGTTCAGTCCTAGTCTTCTCATTTCTTTATTTTAAATGTTCTCTTCCTGTAACCATAGCAGCTCTCACGAAAGACATAGCATCTTTGTTCTTGTGATCATTCGCTATTATTTCCAGTCCTTTTTAGGATGGAATTTTTCTTTATCTGAAGCCTTACTCTGGTTTTTGCCAGGGGCCGCTTGGCTTGGCTTTTTTACCCCACCAGGACATCACACAAGCGATAAACATCCAATGACACAAAGTGCCACCATGCGGATGAGGATCACCGTGGAGAGGTCCCAGAAACCGCGTTCAGACATTTGGCCATAATGATGACCTGCCTATATTGCGGCCCCTGGCAAAAGCCAGAGTGAGGCTTCAAATAACAAAAAATAACGTCCTAAGAAGGACGTGGGGCCGCAATATAGCCTGGCCATAAATATGGTCTGAAGGCTGAATGCGGTTTCTGGGACCTCTCCACGGTGATCCTCCCCCACATGGTGGCACTTTGTGTCATCGGGTGTTTATCGCTTGCGTGATGTCCTGGTGGGGTAGAAAGTCAATCAGTCAGTCAGTTCTTGTGATTTTCAGCTCATTTTTTGTAGTAAGTGTCCATGTTTGATATCATTAGTATAGGAATGTTCAAAATAATTCTTCTTAGATTTGCCTAAATAGACAAATGTATATTTCTGGTAACTGGGCAATCGCAGTTCTGACACCACAGCAAACGGGTACACTATAATTGATCCGTTCCTGCGAAAATAAAAAGCACAAAGAATGCACATCGATCGCTGTCCAATATGAAATGATTGACTCAGAGAGCAGTCTTAGCAAAATCAATAGCATACAGACACATTAAATGCATAAGACTGTTGTCAGATGTGCCAGCACAAACGGTCTGACACTATAGATGCAGCTCTTTATCGGTGGAAGCAGCAGTTACAATAAATCAGTAGTTGCACACGAAATAAATGTATATTTACGTGTGTCAAAAGAGGTGATAGATGTCCCAGAATCTGATTCAAACGAGACATCGGCATTGTATTTTGTGGTGTTGGGCCATTATTTATCGAACACATCAAATGGTGTCTCTACGTTTTAATTGTCGGTATCTGTGGTTTAAAAATTTCGTAACACAGCATTATAAATCCAGCATAGACGCTAGAAATCAAATGTGGCAAAAGCTAGCTTTCCTTTAGGGAGCGGCAGGGGGTGGGGTGAGTGATCTCGATTATGGTGTTCGCCTAGAGTGCTGGAGGTCTCAGGTTCAAGCCCCGGTTAAAGGCTGGGCATTTTTCACGTGGACTTCTAGTAATTTCCAATGGTCTCTGGGTAGTAAGATCGGCCGCATGTGTGTATTCTTGCGTACGTAATAAAATCCCTTGGCAGTTGGAAATCGAAAAGAGTAGCCTAACGGCGCTGCCCGTGCACAAATTGTAAGTTAAAAATCTAACCAAAGTATTTCAGTATCCTCGCCGGTGCAACGGAGTTCGTGCCCTGCGCTGAGATTCTTCACACTAAGGTTTGAGTTAGAAGTATAACGGAGCACTTATGGTTACACCCGTGTGCCATGATGTTGATCCGTCGAATAAATATAAACATAACGATTTCGATTTCGAAAATAGTATTGCGTCACCATACAGGGGTCAGTAGCAAACTGGTGATTGTAGTACTGCCTGATAAAATCTCAGACCGCCAACAAATGCTGAGGTTTTCTTTGTTCGGCCAGAGGGAAGAGACATCCAGGACAAACTTTGGGGAACCCATGGAGACTTGCTGCTGACGTGCCGGTTCATTGAGGCAACATATCTGAAACCCTGGGCATATAGAACCAATCGCAAAGAAGAAGAAGAGTTTGGCAACCTATTGCGATCAACAGTCAAGTTTAAAACCACGCAGAGATTTACAGTAACCTTTTTATGTATTTTAGGCGTTTTGTGTATCCCAATTCTCCGTGTTCATTTCCCTTCTCTACATTTTAACTTCTAAAAAGTCTGACAGCAATACATCGGTCTTCCATGATTGTTTTATTGACAAGTTGACTATATTTCAGTGGCGAGACGTGTTTAGTACGCATGTGTTAGCGTAACCAAGTAACTGTTACACTGGCGAGGATATCACGTGATATTTCCTCCTTGTCGCTTCGCTGATAAGAGTATGCGTATGCAAATAACATCGTGGTGCTAGTAACTAGTAGCTTTCACACACTACATTTCTTCTTGAGTGGCGTAAGCATGCAGTGAGTGTTTTTTTTCCCCGAAAGTTCGAGACGTGAACCGAGTGGTGTATTTATAAATAAATAGTGAACATTACTTTTTTTTTAATGATTCTCTTTTTATTCTGAACGATTACAGGGACGCTTTCCTTTAGGTTGGCCAATAACATCAGTGAGCTGGTTAAGCTCGGGCTGTCTGCCTCAGAAGCCTCCGAGAAGTTACAGGCTGTGAAAGAAGCCAGTAGCGGCAGTCTCCGGGTTCAGATCTATGACTACATCAGCTTTAACCCATTACACACGTGGACAGTTAAATACAATGTAAGTCATTGTCAGTAGCAGTCATTTGGTGAACAAGCTTGTTAGGATTCTAAAGTGAATGTTATCTATCTAATGGGGTCGAATTCGCCTAGGGGACTTAACATCCAACAAAGTTTTATATACTATTTTGAGTTACGTCCCTTTTTTAAGGCTTTTTTTGGCTAGTGTTTATTTCCGGCGGTCACACACGTGTCACGGATTCAACTGGCCAGACAAATGTGTGATTTCTCTCTGGCCACAGCCTGAACTTGTCGTTTGTGTTTGAAGTAATGTGAAGCTGTCTGGTTCTGTTTTTCGTTTAATTTGATATGATTTTATGATATTGCATTGTAAGGGCAGTTAACCTGTTAAGTATCTAGTATGTGTACTCGTTTATCTGGTTTATAAACAATGTTTACAGTAGCCTATACTTGAGCTAACTGCAGTTAATTAGGGGCTGCGTGGTCTCGAGGTATGGTGTTCGCCTCGAATGCTAGAGGTCCCAGGTTTAAACCCCGGTGAAGCCTGGGATTTTTTTTTCACTTGGACTTCTAGTAATTTCCCGTGGTCTCTGGGTATTGAGATCGGACGCCCGAGTGTATTGTTGCCCAAGTTAAAAAAAAATCGCTGGCAGTTGGAAATTGAAAGGGGTAGCCTAACGGGCTACCCGGACTAAATTTGGAGTTGAAAATATACCCAAAATATTGCAGGATCCTCGCCGGTGCTATGGAGACTGTGCACTGCGCTGAGCACTTCGGACTCAGACTTGAGTTAGAAGTAGAACGGAGCACTTATGGGTTACTACCCGTGTGCTGTGATCTTGATCCGTTGTTAAAACCTCAAACTGCAGGTAATTGTCTCAATATGTAGATAATACAAGCTGAATATCTAGGCTCCATAATAAATAGCAATGGAGACTGTTTAATTGAAGTCAAAAGGAAGATAGCCAGAGCAATACAAAGATTAAACATCATTTTAAGTCTATGGTAAAACACCAGCATCTTCCCTGTAGCAACATATAGATGTGAGTCGTGGACTATCTCCCATCTTCCCTGTAGAAACATATGGATGTGAGTCGTGGACTATCTCCCATCTTCCCTGTAGAAACATATGGATGTGAGTCGTGGACTATTTCCCAGTCCTTAAGGAAGAAAATAGGAGCTTTGGAGTTGAAATGCTATTTAAAAATTAACATAAGAAGATAAAGAAGAAACGAAATACAGTGGAACCTCGCTTAACGAGCATAATGCGTTCCAGAATCATACTCGTTAAGCGAAACACTCATTATGCGAAACCATTTTTCTCATATAAATTAATGTTAAATACGATAATGCGTTCCATGTCGAAAAAGATACTCACAAAATTGTTAAGGAGAGTGGAACAACTTCATATTTTCTATAAACGAATAACGAACCCACATAGAATGCGAATTCGATTTGCAGAAAAAAAGTCGAAATAATTACGATACATAGCTAATTATTATTATTATTATTATTTTTTTTTTTTTTTACTAGAAAGATGTCAAGAGATTTGTTTTTGCCGACGCTTTAAAATTTGGCGGAAATGCGACACAGCATTATCATTAAATAAATTTGCAACGCGCATAGCCACTTCCTTATTAGGGCGTTGCTTCTCAATGTAAGATGCAACAGTTTGCCATGCTTTCAGCATTTCTCTTATTTCGCCAGAAAATTGTTGCTTTTCTGTTACCTGCTCCTCCTCCTCTGACAAAATTTCCTCCAAAACGCAGCTCTAGGCTGTGCTCTTCCACAAGCTCTTTGATATCACTGTTATCCACCTACAATCCCATGATAGACACAATCTCGTTGACTACAGGTTTCACAGGTACCGTCTCGAACCCCTTAAAGTCACAAATAGACAACGCTCTCCGGCCAAAGCTTCTTGCAAGTAGAAGTTAGGGTTCTCTGGGTAACCCCTTCTCCCGCCTTGTCGATCATCTTGAGGCAGGCAACGATGTGGGAGTGGTTTTTTTTTCTCCAAAACTCTTTGAGAGCGAGGTTGGTCCCTTTAGTCACCTGAAAACAATGCTCTAAGAGTGCTTTATTATAGAGCTTCTTAAAGTTATAAATAACTTGCTGGTCCATGGGCTGGAGTAAAGGAGTGGTGTTGGGAGGCAGAAACTGGATCTTGATGAACTTAAATTCTTCAGAGAGGTCATCCTGTAGGCCTGGAGGATTCATGCACATATATCACAATTTAAGAAAATGTGTGATCACAAGCGACACTACGATGCAGCTGGAACAAGTGCTAAACACAGACTGATGTAACATGCGCACGATTCGGGACTTTCCCTCTCCTTGCCACTCGTTATGCGAAACGTCGCTCGTTAAACAAATGATTTTTTTTTAACAATTTGTTTTGCTCGTTATGCGAATTACTCGTTATGCGAGGTGCTCGTTAAGCGAGGTTCTACTGTACTTACATTCATAAGATCTGAAAATGAAGGGCAAATAAACAGCATCTTGCTTCAGAAGCTGAAATATTTTGGCCATATCAAGCAGCACCGCGGATTTGAAGAAAATAATAACAGAGATGTGGTACCAGAAATGAGAGGCAGGGGCGGAACGACACAAAGATGGGCATGGGAAATAAGTGACTTCTTGGATATGAAAGTGCCCGAGACGGGAGGGCTGACAATGATCGATTTCCTTTCAGACAGACTATGATGTGAGCGACGTTCTGCAAATGATCTGCTACATGTTGGTGTAACACTGTAGATAATATTAGACTGGCCGCCATCAAGAATTTATTTTATAAACGGGAAAGTGCGGGAACTGGTGACACCTCAACCCCCTTGTAATTTTCTATGAACAGCTGTCAGAGTCAGCCCTGCCCCTCCCTTCCCCATTAAAAAAATTGGGATGGGAGGAGGAAAAAAGGAGGGGGGGGGGTTCAGGGTAGCTAAGCCCCTATTTTCAGCTCCTCTGGATAATATGACATAAAATAAAATAGAATACCTTTCCTTTGAAATAAACAAGGCGGACCAAGTCAGGGATAAGGCTGCATTGGTACCTCATGGTCTCTAAAATCTACCCAGACTATGAGCTATGGAGAAAAGAACTCTATTCCTGGCCTCTAACGCGAGCAGTTGTTTCTAGTCACACTCGCTATCGCCATGTAGCGCCAATATAACACTATCGTCTGGACAAACGAAAAGGGGCCAACGGCAATGTGGATATCATATAGTGTGAGGTAAAATTATACTAAAGGACCCTTTTTCCAAGCATTCAGGTGTATTGGGCATATGGTCTTCGTCTTTGTTCACCGACTGAGAGTTACAGCGAAAAGTTCTGGTTATGTGTCCATCTGGTGTTAAACTTGGTGCCAGGACCTGTCACTGGCTTTTGTGCAAGCGGTTGGTTGTTCCTTGGCGCTCGGACAGATGCACTCCGACTTTGAAGGAAGCTGCCTATTAGTATACTTTTACGACCTACTTTTTTTGGGGTAGGCAGTGTGTTTTTTCTTGTTTTCCCCACAATGGGGCCCCGAAACTCATATGGGGGAAGGGCATATAGTGATAGACGTATATTTTATAGAACATTCGGCGCTCGGTGGATGGTGTGGTCAACATCACGTCGACCAACTTTACTTTCCGGGAATTTACCTGGTACATATTTAAGGTTGAGTCGACCTGGCAGTCTAGGTCATTTTTAGAAAAACTCCGGTTCTGTTCGGATCTGAAACCATGACAGTAAGATCATCAGGCTAGCCTCTACCGCTACACCATTGCAGCTGCCAAGTTTCATATTAGGTGAGTTAATTGCGATATTTTATAATAATGAGCGTTATTGGTGTGTTTTGTCTACTAATAGCTGAAAACTGCGGCCGAGTCTGTGTTTACCAAGTCGGTCAGTGACCTGCTGGCCGAATCCGGTTGTCCTTCAGCAGAAAACTGTCTACTGCATTTGACAGCAACAGATAGTGATGGGTTGGTGGTGTCCACTAACTGGTACCCGCTGGCCTACCCTAGATCGTCTAAACTGAAGCCAGCTCAAGTGAAGGTATATTATGATTCTCCTCCTTCTAATCATCATCATCATCCTTTTCATCTTCTTCTTTTCGGTATGTAGGCGACTGGAGTCTAGTACGTCGTACTTAACATTTCAAACTCAGTCATACACTCCATAGTACGGTATTCATAAGCATACCTAGCATGTGTGTGCATAAAGTAAAGTAAAAGTGAAGATCCCTTTCACGCCTTTAGGCGCATCGGGCATATGGGAAGATCACCCATATTTTTTCAGACCAATTGGCACTAGGTGGGTAATGTGGTCAGCATTACGCCGGCATTTTTTAGACTGGGTCGACCTGCGACGCCCCATTCCGTGATAAAAATGCACGCAGCCAGCAGTGGGTTTTGATCGCGATACTTCGGAATAACGAGTCGGACTCGCAACGCCTAAGCCATGGACGCCGCATGTGCGCGCACACACACACACACACACACACATAAACATATATATATATATATATATATATATATATATATATATATATATATATATATATATATATATATATATATATATATATATATAATTTGTGTGGGGAGGGGTAGGGGGTGATTATTTGGCGGTACGTACCGATACGCAGAACCTGCAACTAATTTTTTATTTCCCGATGATACTTTGAAATAGACATATGAACGTAAAACTTTGAAAATTGACTCGTACAACTGACATCATCGTTACCATCAACCAGTACCATTCTATGGACGATGTTAAAGGTCATATCCATTCTAACGGGTTTGTTTTACACTCTCCACAGATTGCATCGGTAACCAGGGCCAACGAGCACACAGTCGACATTGAAGTTTCCTCTGATGCCATTGCCCTGTTTGTTTGGCTGTCTGTAGACAACGTCAGAGGCCATTTCTCTGACAACGGGTTCTTGTTGTTTACACCGAGCAGACGTGTTCGTTTCTACGCCTCTGATACTGTCGATGTTGGGTATTTCTCTTCTCACCTTAGGGTCAGAAGTGTTGCTGATGTTAAAACTTCGGATGTTCCAATTGTAGGATAAATTGTTATATCTTTAATACATTTATTATTCATGCTGTTGTGTTTGTTTTGTTTACTGAAGATTCATAAATTCTTTGTCCAAATTTGACGTCTACACTTTTGACTTGAAAGAAATATATTTTTTTTAATATATAGTTTTTTTACAGCCTCCCTTGTAGAGAAAATGGCTAGGTAGTTTTTCTGTCTTGACATTAAAGTACATACCGTTTGACGTTGGTAGTCGTGTCTATCAACGCCCTTCTGTCCCGTGTACTGTCAGTCTCTGACACAATGATCTTTTCTCTCGGTCTCCCTTAGCCTCTCTTAGCTAACTATCGTTTTAGAGCAGCAGTCTCCAACCCTTTTTTGGGGTGAACCCCCCACCCATAACAAAATGTGATTAAAATGAGGAGGAAACAAGTAAAGTCTCGAGCAGTTAAAGTGAACTTGGAGAAAAACAGTCACATTAATCAAAGTTTTAAATGACGAAAGAAACAATCACTAGCGACTGGTAATTTAGTGTCCAAATATCAATGTGATGGTTGACACTGTTTTGTCTTGATGATACCTGTTATTTTTGGTCTGGTGTTCGACAAGGCACAACCAGGATCACTCTCCGCACCAAGCTGGCAGTGTTATTTTGTTTGCATGGTTGTTAACGTTTAAAATCCTGATTATTACAAATGCAAATACAACCAATTTCAAAATTAATCTACCCCACCCTCTTTTTGAAACTTCTTTATAATCCCAAAGGGGACACCCCCCCCCCCCCCCCCCCCGTCCAGCCACTCAGTTTAGCGACCTCTGTTGCAGAGGAAACTTATTTACGTATTTAGTTTTTCTCTGTCTAACTTGCCTTAAAACGGACCTCCTATACATATTAAGTCATTTATTTTCTACCAACGGTTATAGAGAGACCTTTTGTACGCATTTACTCCTTATGCCAAACTGTCAAAATTGTCTCTCTTGGTGTTTTCATGACTCTTTAACCCTCCGGTATTCGTGCTGTCACAAAACAATCCAGCATCTTCTTTTTTTTATATATTTTTTTTTTATTTAATGACGTACACAGATCTAGGCTCTATAATAAACAGCAATGGAGACTTCTTCTTCTTCTTCTTCACTTCCTCTTTTACCGCTGTGGGTGTCGAGGGAGATATAAGGTTCTGTTTCTAGCTCTTCTGGCTGCCTCGACCATAGGCACATCGTGCTGTTGTAGAGTTTCTCTGATGTTATCCTTCCATCTTGTTCTTGGTCTACCCCGTGCTCTACGTTCTTCTTCTCTTTCCATGTATGCTTTGTATGGTATGGTGTCACAAGGCATTCTCTCTAAGTGGGCAAACCATTTCACTTGCTGTCTTTGTATGTAATCCAGAATTGGTTCTGTGCCGACTTGTTCTCTTATGATGCAATGGAGACTGTTCAACCGAAATTAAAAGGAGGATGGCCATAGCAATGCAAAGATTGAACAGCCTTAAAAGTCTATGGTTAAGCACCGGCAAGGAGATAGGAATTAGAATTTTGAGAGTATGCATCTTCCCTGTGGCTACATACGAATGTGAGTCGTGGACTATCTCTCAGACCTTAAGAAAGAGACTAGCGGCTTTTGTGCTGAAATGCTATAGAAAGATTCTCAGGATAACTTGGACAAAGAAGAGGAGAAATATTGACATCTTAAAAGAGATGAACATCAAGGAAGATTGGCTAATAAACAGCATCCTTTCTAGGAAGCTGAAATATTTTGATCATATCAAGCGCCACAACGAATTAGAAAAAAAATATAGCTGAAGGCATGGCACCAGGAAGGAGGGGCAGGAGTAGACCGACACAAAGATTGGCATAGGATATAAGTGACTCCTTGAGTATGAAAGTACATTAGGCAGGAGAACTGGCGAGAGACCGAGTTTAGTTCAGGCAGACTGTGATGGGAGCGACGTTCTGCAAAGGACCTGCTACATGATGATGACACAGACTGTAAATCGTGTTTTACGATGCCCCATCAATTCTCTTTGTGAGTTAATTTCTGTAAAGAGATCTTCATTGTGTCTTTTAACTGTTGGTGTTTTTCTCAATATCCTTTTATAAAACCACATTGCTGCAGCTTCCACTAAATTCTTACTAATCCCCTAACTGTCCAGAACTCATTTCTCAACATTGGAATGGACTGTATACTTTAACGGCTCCACTTTTTACGTCATTTGCCTCAGTTATAGTGCATACACTATTCTTCATGCTGTGCAATGCTACTTTTGCTTGAGCTATTCTACATTTTTCGTCTGTCGTTATCAGAGCATTCAAAACGTACACATGTTGATTTGTTTCTGGTAAGTCCTGTTTACATTGATACTGCATTCCGGATGACAGGTGTTGTTGCAATTATTTTGATTTCTATACTTGGCTGTTCAAACAAAGACCTTTGTTTTCACTATCTGTAACAAGTACAGCGATCACCACTTGTAGCAGCATTTCAATTTCAGCCATCAAGACCATCACAGGCATATCTGCTGTTCACACTATCCCCACCAACTGGATATCCCATTAATGCACTGTATAACGAACAGATAGGTCGAATACATGAGAATACGAGCTGTTTATTACACAGTTTGGGTTATTAGATTCTGCTGCTGGATTCACGGTGAGTCATCAACACGACCATCGTGTTTAGCAAAGCTATTCAAATAGCGGCCCGCATGCCACATTTGGCCCGCGGATGCACAGCAAGTGGCCCGCTGATCATTACCAGTTGTATTGTATTAATAATCTTTCTATGCTGGGTGTGACATTGATTTCTCAGTGTACTCTGGCTGTTTCCTAGAGGATTGTACTATGGCTGACACACATGATGATATGACGCACACAGGTGTTATTGAGGAGACACAATCGCAGTTTATATCTTTATTACTCACAGAAGACAATCCGGTCCAGTCACCGTCAGCCACGCTCTAACATGTCCACATATTCAACAGGTAACAAGGACACAGTTTCTCATCACTGTTCACAATCATTCGCGTTCGCTACCTTTGCAATCTTCACGTCTCAATCGCGCCAAATGTACAGGTATTAAACAGCATCTCCCCTCGTTACACCGGGGTTTATGCCTCTGGCCCGTCACGATCCCCATTGTCAAAAGTTTAGTCCCTGGGAAAACTTAGTTGAATAGCCTTGATCTATTGTGTCATGGTTTGTCATTTCGCATTATCATCAGTCTCCGATCACCCCATGTTCTTGTTTCGTTGGTACTGGTACTGGTAGTCCTAAAAAAAAAAAAAAAAAAGATTCTTGCCAATTTCAGTCAGCTTCTAGAATGAGCAGCGACTCTATCTTGGCGTTGTTTGATATCACACGGCCAATTTATACAGCTTTGTATCTTTTTGATTATCTCTTGCATTTTCCCCATCAAGTCGCCAAATTCCTACTAAAGTTTCAAGTTGCTGTTTTGTTTTCTTTTATTATACAAAATGACATATATAGTCCCTTGATAGTTTGTCATGGTCCAACATAGAGTGTCTGCGGGCTCTGGGCGCCAGTCGAGACTCGGGAAAAGGCAAGACAAGCAGTTAACCAGATAACTACAGGTACCATCAGCATGACAACTCTTCACTAGCTGTTGAGCGGGAAGACCCAGCTAATATGGGCTTGTCCTGAATGCTATGATGTTTAAACTTTACCCAGATGAACCCAGATCTCCTTTCTGTCCTGTCCCATATTCCTGCCCCCCCCACCCCTTTTTTTTTTTATTTCTCCAACTCTCCGTGAAATACTATGAACTTCTACCAGAAAACACAATTTTACTACATTTAAGTCTTTCTCAGCTTGTCTTTGTATGGTTCATATTGGATATATTTAGAGACGAAAATGTTTCATTCAAATAAAAGAATATGTCAGCTCGCCATTTGCTTCGAATTTGTGAAGACCGGACACGTCACGCTCCCACGGAGATATATACAAGTGTGTTCCTTGGACATCCTGTCGCAAACCAACCCTAGAATTTGTGGGCTTCTTTGTGTGTGTGGCAATATTACTTCTGTAGTTTTGAATAACTTTGTGTGTTATTACTGCATGTGTGACCGTTAGTTTTGCTGTCCATGCTAGTACTCTGGATCAACTCAGTTGTCTAGTAAGTGCCACCATTCTTTTCTATTGTTTTGTCATTCCTTTGCGCAGTGCATGCCTATGCTGATCCCCACCTGTGCTTAAAAGATCCATATGTGTAGATGATTATGTCTTCTGGGCGTGAATGCTGATCTATCAATGTCCTTATCTCGGTGCGTACACAAAAGAGCTGAAAGCGAGTAGATGACGAGGTCTACCATAAGAACCCCGGAGAGGTAATATACAGGCATCCCTACAGACACTTGCAGTCCTCAACCATAAAGAGAAGGTCAGTCACAGAGATTAATGGGGGCGGCTTAAAGCTGTAGCAATGAACTTCAAGGGTTCAAATGCTGAAGAAGAAGAAGCAGAAGAAGAAGAAGAAGAAGAAGAAGAAGAAGAAGAAGAAGAAGAAGAAGAAGAAGAAGAAGAAGAAGAAGAAGAAGAAGAAGAAGAAGAAGAAGAAGAAGAAGTAGCAGTAGTAGCAGTAGTAGTAGTAGTAGTAGTAGTAGTAGTAGTAGTAGTAGTAGTAGTAGTAGTAGTAGTAGTAGTAGTAGTAGTAGTAGTAGTAGTAGTAGTAGTAGTAGTAGTAGTAGTAGTAGTCGTAGTAGTAGTCGTAGTAGTAGTCGTAGTAGTAGTCGTAGTAGTAGTCGTAGTAGTAGTCGTAGTAGAAGTAGTAGTAGAAGTAGTAGTAGAAGTAGTAGTAGAAGTAGTAGTAGTAGTAGTAGTAGTAGTAGTAGTAGTAGTAGTAGTAGTAGTAGTAGTAGTAGTAGTAGTAGTAGTAGTAGTAGTAGTAGTAGTAGTAGTAGTAGTATTGGTGGTGGTGGTGGTATATTTATTAATATTTGTTTCCACACAGCTAGCAATATCCTGTATCAGAACGTAACTCTCATCACAGTCTGCCTGAAAGAAACTCGGTCTCTCGCCAGTTCTCCTGCCACGTGTACTTTCACACTCAAGGAGTCACTTATATCTTGTGCCCATCTTCGTGTCGGTAGGCCCTTGCTCCTCCGTCCTGGTACTATGCTTTCTGCTATAGTTTTTTTCCAATCCGTTGTGGCGCTTGATATGACCAAAATATTTCAGCTTTCGAGAAAGGATGCTGTTTATTAGCAAATCTTCCTTGATGTTCAGATCTTTTAAGATGTCAGTATTTCTTTTCTTCTTTGTCCAAGATATTCTGAGAATCTTTCTATAACATTTCAGCTCGAAAGCTTTGGTTTATATGTAGGATATATAGTGGTAACTGTAGTTTCATTGTGTACTTCTGCCATATATAAAAATGTAAAAAGACGCCTTTCCACGCCCTTATGCCCCCTGGGTATATAGTGCTAGAAGTATATTTTTTTAGAACAATCAACTCTCGGGGGTGATGTGGTCAACGTCGCACTGTCCGCCTTTACTTCCTAAGACTTTATCTGAAACCCATGTTAGGCCGGGTGTCAACACTGAAGGAGTGATAAAAATAAAAAAAATATTTGTTTTTAACATAAAAATGAGTGTTGTGTGTGTAGGGAGGGGGTGGGTTGGTGGGGGGATAGGGAGATACATGAATTTGTCCGCACCGGGTGCCACCTAACCTTGCTACTTCACTGCCTGAGAGCCGAGGTTTTGCTCTCTCTCTCTCTCTCTCTCTATATCTATATATATATATATATATATATATATATATATATATATATATATATATATATATATATATATATATATATATATTTATTTTAACAATGTCGCCACATAATAATGTTTAATCATTCGGAGAGGGAGATATAATTGGGCAGATGCTTAAGTCTTTGGTAGCGTAGTTGTCTATTTTGCGTGTTACGTGGGTGACTGACGATCAATGCCCCGCTGGGTGATAAAAAATTATTTTTTTTTTTTTGCCTTTAACTAAGCTCCTGGCACTTTTTGTTGTGGTTCACAGCTAGGCTGCGATATCTACGTCTTCTTTCCGCTTGATTTGGGGGTTTACAGCTAGCCTGCGATAGCGGCGACGAGATGTTGGTCATGTCACGGGTAATCTTCGTTCGCCTTAGAGAGTGCGATTGGAAGTTTGTGTTCTGGTTTACAGCTAGGCTGCGATATCGGACCCAAACTGATTTAGACATATTTCCAGCGAAGAGTCGTAATGCAGTGGATACCGTCTCATTGTGGAGTGCCTGGAAATCAGAAAGCTCATCAAATGGCAGGGGAAGGTGCGACAAAAGAGCAGCCGGATGTACCAGTCACATACCACCAAAAGAAAAGAATCATTAAATCGATCAGGAAACCCCCAGCCCCAGCACAAGACGACTATTTTATTATGGACAGACCAGAACAAGTCATTATCCGCCGCCTCAGAACAGGGCACAACCGATTACGTAACCACATGTACACAAAATTCAAGATAGGTGTATCAGCCATGTGCACCTGTGGAAATGTGCCCCAGACAGCAGAGCATGTACTCCAGGACTGCACCGATTTTGACACATTAAGGCAAACCTTTTGGCCAGAAAGAACAACAGTGGAACGTAAACTCTATGGACCACTGAATGAACTAACAACGGCAGTGAAATTTATACAAGAGACAAAACTGCTGATATAGACAACTAATTTCAGGCAAACGAAAGAAGAAGAGGAAGAAGAACCCAAACTCGTCAGTCTTAGGTAGTGTATTTGTACGTATTTCGCCCTTCACGTGGTTGACCGGTGTTTAATTACCCACTGGGTGCTAATTTGTCTTTTTCCCTCAAGAGGGCTGTTGTTGTGATTTACAGCTAGGCTGCGATATCTGCACCTTTCGCCCAAAGATATCAGATTTCAGTAGAGTCCTATATATCCTCCTCGCGACGCTTCACTTGATAATTAACTATTCGTAGATGACAGAAGCTGTTAACTAAGACTGCTTACAGTCCAGTTTACTTTGGGTGGACACAGGTGCCAAGGTCATTTAACATTCGTCCCTTCGGAGAGGGGAGATGACGGGTATCGTGTTTTTTCCCCACTATTGGTGAGTATAGAACGGACTATTACTGTGGGTTCCATCACTGGTTAGGTGATGAAGGATTTTTCTTTCTTTTTCTTTGTTGGAAGCTCAATTACACTAAACAGTCCGTGGCGACATCATTCAACGCTAACTCCTCTGGCTACACCCACCTGCACAGACAGTAGTGACTGTTTTTTGTTTTTGTTCTGAAGGTGGTGGTGGTAGTGGTAGCAGTAGTACTGGTACTGGATGGGTGATGTGGTAGCTCTTACACTGGCCACTTTTACTTCTCATTACACATTAATGCTATCCATCAGTTCAGTTACAATATTTCGTAAGATGATGACTTTCCCATCCTTTGGAGGGGATGATATGATTAGTGAGGGGGGGGGGGGGTTGAAAGCAGACACTGTTAAATGAGAGACGTTAAAACATAATTTTAACGTTATCATTTCTCAACTATTTCTATTTTAATAATTTCGCCAAGTGATGAATTGTTATTCCTTCGTAGTGGGAGATATTATTTGTGGGGGGGGGGGGGGGGGGGGGTTATGTCAGACACTGTTACCTAAGAGAGCTTAACACATTATTTTCAAGTTCTTATTTCTTAACTATTTCTATTTTAATACTTTCGCCAGGGATGATTTTTCAATCCTTTGGAGAGGGAGATATGACTGGGTGGAGGGAAGAGGGACGGGGGTTGAGGGTTATGACAGACACTGTTAGTTGAGAGTTACTTTCTTTCTTTTCTATTTCACCATTCGGGGCCACAACAACGCGTGGCAGGGCACAGCTAGTATATATATATATATATATATATATATATATATATATATATATATATATATATATATAAATATATACTATATACACACATCGGGTGTTTTCGCTTGTGTGATGCCCTAGTGGGTGTAAAATCTACTACTACTACTCCAATGAATACCGTCAGAATATAAACCTTGTACTTTATGTATGTAGATATACTTTGCTAATAATATAGTCTTCTTCGTCTTCTTGTATATTTATATATATATATATATATATATATATATATATATATATATATATATATATATATATATATAGTGATAGTCATTTATTTTTCAGTCACCTAAGTAATTTATATTGATTTTTTGTTGTTGTTGAAATATTATACATAAGTTTCCCTCAGATCAGGAACTCTTGGTTGCGTGAAGTTTAGAAAAGCGCGCGGAGACTTCTGCACTGCTGGCAGACGACGACGATCTAGGCCACTGACGTGATCAATCACCCGCCGTGGAATTACACCAGTTCTTCACCTCATAAATTATGATCAGTACGGCCCCAGACAGCTGCGGGCACCGTCAGGTTTGACTGTGGTTTTGATATTTCCTGGTTTAAATTAAAGTATTTGAATGTGATTGTGAATTGTCCTGGACTAATAAAACTAAGAACCGAGAAGGCAGGGGAGAAACCGACAACGGTTGCCGAATCAACATTTACGGTCACTGAAGTGTAAGTCAGTCGTTCATTGTGATTGTGAGTCAGTTAGTGTGTATTATTATGTAACGATTCTATGGAGACAGATATTAAATCGTATCTTATTTCAACATAATTTGGCACCATCTTTTATCGTTGTTAAGAAAAATATGTAGAAATTAACGGTCATGAAATAATGATAACAATATAGAATATTGTGATCTAAATTTTCGTGATTGTAAGAGTCAATCTTAGTTCTGCTATATTATTATAATTTATAATATTGTTTTACATAATAATACTTAATGTGGCGCTCCTTTGAATCATTCCCCAAAATGGCGGCATGCCACATTCTGGCCATAAAATATCACAAATATCCGAACGACGGTGTTCGCGTATATCTAAAATACGGACTTTGTGCCAAGGAACAAATCGCGGCAAAACTAGGATTACTTGACAATCAATATCAACATTTGCACACGGTACTAGTAGCAGACGATAAATACCGACCGTTAACAACAATTTTGAGCGTTTCTGCAGACGATACTAGCAGACGATATTAGCGACCGTTGACCAATTTCAAGACATTACAGACGATGAAAGCCGATTAGCAATACTGTGTTCTTCCGATTGGAGGATTTAGCAGCGGTAGATGTCAGACTTGTCGGCATGCGCCAAACACGATTAAACTCATCGCCGAGCGTATCCCCCGCGCCGCTACGCGTGGCGCGGATGGGGGCTAAACTAGGTGCCTGGGACTCACGAGTACAGTAATTGGAGGAAGTTGCAGGAGATGCGGTAGCTTCCGCTCGTGAGTCCCAGCCATCTAGTTAGGCCCCATTCGCGCCGCGCGTAGCGGCGCGGGGGATACGCTCGGCACACTCGCAGAAGCAGGTCGGCAAGTAACGTATTGCTGAGACCCTGTCAGAGCATTTGTTTCGTTATCCCGAGCCGGCACATATATTTTTAATAGAACTGACCCGCATTTGGATATTTTTGGATATTTTATGGCCAAAATTTGGCCAATTTTGCTCTCTTTCGAACACCATCATATTAAAGCTGCCATTTTAAGGAACAATTCAAAGGAGAGCCCTTAATGTAATACCTTGATTTCTAAATTTCTCGTTGATTATGAAATTACAATTTCATGTGTATTCAGGAGGTTTCAGTGTGTAGTTGCCATAATTCCGGTGAATGAGTAATTGTAGACACAAATAATATTTATTAATAAAAGGATATCTGGCTCTCCTGTAAACTACGGCCGGTAGACAATAGTAGACGGCCGGTTAGTCGGAGTTCTGTCCCTTGGCTACAGTGCAATTACGGAGTGGAGAAGGCACGAATCACAAAACAAAGTGACTGAAATTATCACATATAGCGGCCGTCATTATGGGTAAGCACTCCACGTTACATGTGTTACCCAAACCCTAACTCTAACCATAACCCAAACCCTAACTCTACCCTAACCCAAACCCTAACTCTACCCTAACCCTAACCCAAACCGTAACCGTATGATTATAGCAGGGCAGTGCACGCTGTCTATCGCCAACACACAGTAATTGTGTCAATTGTTTCGTTACCTTCTTTTCCACTCCGAATTTGCACTGTAGCCAAGGGACAGAACTCCGACTAACTGGCCGTCTACTGTTGTCTACCGGCCGTAGTTGACAGGAGAGCCGAATATTTGGTTCTCCTTGCAATAACGGTCGCTACTTGGATGGCGACGGCCGCTTAGTCGGAGTTCAGTCCCCTGGCTGCAGTGCAATTACGGAGTGGACAAGGCACGAATCACAAAACAAAACGAGTTCAACATGGCTTCTAGACCTACTCGACGTTACATGTGTTACCCTACCCCAAACCCTAACCCTAACCCTACTCCTAGCCCTAATTATGTTTTTGTTTCGTTCCCTCTTTTCCACACCGTAATTGCACTGGAGCCAGGGGACTGAACTCCGACGAAGCGGCCATCGCCATCCAACTAGCGACCGTTATTGCAAGGAGAGCCAAATATTTTAAATAATACTAATACTTTGCAAAAATAACACTAAAAGTTTGCATTAATAATAATTATAGCAATAACTAGTAGTGATACTAGTCATAATTGTAATAGTATGTTATGAGAAATAGCAGCAGGGTAGTAGTTGTAGTAGCAGTAGTTCACCATGTAACAACAATGATGATTTATTCATTATGTATAAGTCCAGTGTTCATTATTTTACTCAGAGGCAAAGTATTTTTAGGGATCTTCTCCGCTTTTTCCTCCCAAGATGGTCCTTTTCAGGGACCGCTCCAAAATATCCCCAAATCTCAGCGTTGATTCACACATAAAGATAGTTGAATAGTCAGTCGTTCACAGAAAAGAAAGTTGGGCTATCCTCTGAATAACGGGCAGTAAAGAATCATGGATTGAGGCTAAACTAGATAGCTAGGACTCAGGAGCAAAGCTGCAGGAGATGCGGAAGCTGCTGCTCGTAGCGGCGTCGGGGACTCGTGGCGGTGACGTTAGTTGCCAGAAAACCGCAAATTAAGTCTTTGGAAGTGCGCAATTGACACGTGACTGAGGCTCGAAGGATATTTTGCGGCCGCCATATTTACCGCCTGTTATTCAGAGGATAGCCGAAAGTTGCTCACTTTTATCTGGGCAAAAAGAAAATTGCACTTATGTCTGGAAGTCAGTTTGTTGACCTGATTCAATTAAGTCAACACACTTTTTCGCACATTTTATGAAACCCAAACAAAATCATGTCATAATACCCCTACAATATAGGACTTGCCCGGGAAACTTCCTAGGAATTTTCTATGAGATTTTATGAGATATGGTGAAAAAAGCAGAAAAGAACCATTTTTAATCTTGAGATCTGGAACAGTAATTAGGTAAAAAATAATATCAACTCTCATACACAGACATACACAGATTAGTACTCTTTGATGACATACTTTACAACAAAGAAATAACATGCCAAAAGACACTAACATGGATGGCAAAGATTTCATAGTAGAAAGAAGGTATATTTAAGGATATATTGGGAGCCATTGGTGCCAGAACCTGGAGACTGAGGCATCTTCAGGGCCCTCCAGTAATTTGTGTAGTTTCCTTCCTAGGGAGTTTATTTTACTAGCAAAATTTTCTGTAGGTTTGCTTATTAACTTTCCAAATGTAGGTGTCTCATTGCTTCATTGCTGAGACACAATTGCAGACAACACACTGAGGTTGTTTCTTTGGTCATGAGGCGGGGAGAAAAAGAGTATCAAAATACATTTTGGTCAGAATGTGTTCTTAATCTGTAGTTGAATGCAGGTTTTCCTATCAATGAGATATGTAATGGTAGATAAAAAGGCTCTCCCCATTGAAAAGGTGTAGATAACTCTTCACCAGTTCCTATGCATTTGTGTGATGACTGTATTTTATGCCCATCATCATGTTAGTCAGCTCCTGCTTTGTTTTCCAGGAACCATACCTTCCATTACTGTTACCTCTAAACACCATGGTTAAACTGTATTAGATTCTGAAAACGAAACTATTTTTGAGCCAGTTTTCCTAACTTTCATATGGTGTTATTTGGTAGTAATTTTGTGTGTGTGGGTGGTGGGGGTAATGATCCATTCATCATCATTATGTGTTCTGCTAACTGGCGTAGGCGCTCATGTGTCTCCACAGATCACAATCCCTGTTTGCCTGGAACTGCTGTCTTGATGATATCCCTCCAAGCCATCATTTCAGCCAATCCAGCATCATCTCTCTAAAATAATTGTTGTATACCATTTAAGTTTACAAGCCGCCCTGATTCTCTACGTTGACACTTGCAATATAGTCCAGTATTCATACCTGTGTGTGTCACAGGTAAGGTAGACTCTCTCAGAATGTTTTATTTCTACTCCTTTGTACCACTCAAGGTAGGATTATAATTGTCAGGTCATTTTGACAACTGACTGAAGTTGCAACTCACAGTAAGATTCAGCTCCTCATTATATAGGATATTTTTATCTGAAATGTGTAGGTGAAAACACAATTATTGGCAATAATGGTATTTCATAAGCATTGTGAAGCCAGCGATGCACTCTTATTTAATTCCACTGATTTAATGCCGAAATTAGATATTTCTTCAAAAGGGAACATTGGACCTCAGCCAGTTGCTGTATACGGTAGCATTATTTTCCTTCTTACTTTCTACTTCTTTCTATGAATGCTAATCAGTGCTTTTCTTTTTATTATTTTAACTCTCACAAGTCTACATGGTAAATGTCTGATGCACAAAATTAAAAATCAAGGTTATGGATTAATCTACCTATGATCTTCTTATCACAGACATCAGAAGGAGACAGTCATCATTTTTCGGCCATGTTATGAGAAGAGGGAAAATAGAACATGTTGTGACCACTGGATATGTGGAAGGAGAGATAGAGGAAGACAACGAGAGAAGATGCTTGACAGTCTTGTCGCATGGCATGGAGGTGTGTCAGCACACGAACTGATACATGCTGCAGGAGATCGCAGATTATGGAGAGGCATGATCGCCCACCCCAGTCGGCAAGGCACCTGATGATGATGATATTGGTGCTGGATAATTTTTGAATTATGCTTTCCTTTTTTTTAAATCTATTAATTAATACTCTTCAGCATTTACACATATGTGTTTTTGAAATTTAGTTGTCTATACTTTACAGGCTTTGCAAAATCTGCTGCAGCTTTTTTTAGGGCTTTTCTTAGCAAATTTACGTTCATTAGTTTAGCATTGCCTTTTGAATGGTTGACTCTCGGTACCACTGTTAAAAAAAAAAAACGCCAGATGGTCTGCTGGCTAATCGTCTGCAGCTAGCATCGAACCCGGCACCCTAGTGTTACAAAGCGGCGTTTACAACACCTAAGCCACAGACGCTGACACACATATGTATACATGTGTATATTAAAGTTACAGTAATGCCCACCCATAAAGCAATACTTTGCATTGTGTAGACATTCTTCATACTCGTCTGCATTTTTCAAGCAAAGAACATCTAGTTACTGACCTTCAGTTCAGGGGTCATTGTGTCTGACATCAGCATCACAGTGTGCAAGTTTCACTTCCTCTCAGCAGAATTTCTGGTGCATTATTTATTACCCCAAACAGAGGGAATCCATGGGAACTCCACAGCTGACTGGACAGTCGGCTATTTCAAGGGCTGCAGGTGTGCTGCTAACTAAACAGGCTTCAGTGGATCAGGAGGTGAGGAAAAGACGCTGGCGTTGGATAGGGCACACACTGAGAAAACAGGAGAACAGCATAACTAGAATGTCTTTGCATTGGAACCCACAGGGGCATAGGAATAAAGGAAGGCCAAAAAAACACATGGAGAAGAGAGCTGGAGAATGAGGTTAGAAAGATTGGGAGGACATAGGGAGAGCTCCAGGTAATGGCGAAGGATAGAAGGACTTGGCGTGAGTTGGTTGAGGGCCTATGCTCCATTGGGGGATAGAAAGGCAGAAGAAGAGGTGTGCTGCTGCTGTTGTTGTTTGCTCTTCTAGTGTTTTTGTGTGTGGCATATTTCTGTCTGTTGGTACGCAATCAGCTGCTTGCTGCAACAAGATGCAGCAAAGATGAAGACTGCTGACGCACAGTAAACACACATCATAAGAATCGGCAAGCGCGCTCTTTTGCAATGGGCTCTAGAAATGGGAAAAACCCCAACCTTAACACCCTGGAAATTATTTGAATGTCTCCCATGACGTCGTCATGGGGTAAGTAAAAAAAATATAGTACCCAATCTCTCCAAGGGGATAGGCTGTAGCTACTCATGGCTACATATTTTTCCGAACAATTTTGCAGGTTATTTGACCTTCTGAGTTTTCCTTTTTGATTTCCAACTACAGCATAATATTTTAAGTTCACTTGTCGGAACATTTATTGTTTTATCATTGTCTACGAATGTTAAGTATCCACTTGAACTAAGCAAGAGGTTGAAATAAAGCGAGATAACATCAGAAACTAATGGTGCTAGTAAATATTTCCATTCTTGTGCAGGTCATATGTCTGTATTCTAACCTCCGAGGTCAAGGATATTATGACCAGCTCCTGGACACAGGTCTTGTCATCTGAGCTGAGCAAACAAAAATGATCTTACCTCTTTGGTAAGATCACTTACCTCTTTGGTAAGGTCACTTTTTCGCACTCGAATTCCTCTGTAATTGCTCCCTCTTTGGTAAGATAGATCACTTTTGTTGGACTCAGTTTCTCTATAAGTGCCCCTGTTTGGTAAGCTCACTTTAGTTTGCTTGTGAAATCCTCCTTAAGTTCTACCTCTTTGGTAAGATAATTTTTGTTGCACTCTGATTTCTCTCCAAGTACTTCCTCTTTGGTAAGAAAACTTTAGTTTGCTAGTAATTCCTCCACAGGTGCTTCCTCTTTGTGAGATCACTTTTGTTGCACACAAATTCTTTCACAGAGATTCCAGATGGTGAGTGGGAAAGGCAAGTCAAGATATATCAAGGCATGGCGTCTTCTTCTTCATTCTTCTTTATAGTGATTTAATTGCATTGTTACAGCATAGCTGTGAAATGTGTGCTTTTCTGCCGACACATTCAGCTTCATTGGGTATTTGTTCACAGGGTTTCCTTTCCCCATAGGCATAAAATGATAATAAATTAAACATGGAAATGTGTGACGGCAAGCAAAAGAGGAGGCGAATAATGAGGAAGACAAAGGGATAAATACTTAGTTTGGATCAGTGGTATAAATGGAACAAAAACATGTTTTAAAACCAGTGATCGTGTCAGATTGTGAACCATTATCGTATGAGTTTATTAGCATGGCACACGATGGGAATGATGATAACGGATGTAAAGCAGTGGTTCATTTCTAACACTAGTTTAGGGGACATCTGTTGCCTGGCCCATAATTTTGATGGAGCCTAATGCTCATCTTGCATTATGTTTATGGTGGGCTTTCCATGCCTGCAAGTGTGGATGACATCAAGCATTTGTCATGTTTCTTTCCTATCAGGATGCTAGCGCTCCCATGCTGGTGTGTCAGGGGAGACTAATCGCTGTTAATTCTGCAGGCCGAATATTAACTGGGGAAATGGAATATTAGTTTTGAGCAACATTTTGGTTATTTTTGTTGAAGTGTTGCGTGCTGTAAAGTAGTGATTTCCAGTTAGTTAAACCCTGGGAATCCCTCTTATTTTTGGTCTGCCGTGGACTCCATACTTTTGTAATATCAAAAGTCATACTGAAGAACTTGGGAGCCAACGGGGTGTAGCAGTTAGATGCTTGCCTGGGGATTGAAAAGTCCTAGGTTCGGTCCTGGAGATTACTTTTTTTCTTCAAAAGTGACCTTTGTTTCCAGTTTGATTTCAAAAGTGACCTTTGTTTCCAGTTCGATTTCAAAGTGACCTTTGTTTCCAGTTCGACCCAGCATTGAATAAGTACCAGGTAAAGTCATGGGAAGTAAAGGTGACTGGCATTAAGCTGACCACATCACCCATCAAGTGCTAGTTGGTCTAAAAAATATAAGTCTAGCCCTATATGCCCAATATGCCTGAAGGCTTTGAAATGGGTCCTTTACTTTAACAACTTATGAAAATTTATAAATATTGAAGGTAGTATGATTATGTAGGAGTTTCTACCTGTTGATGTCTCTATCATTGACTGAATTATATTACCAGGGTATTTTTATTTCTCTTTGTTGAGTCTACCAACTGCATGACTATAGGAATTCCCAATATGCATTTTTGGTTTACTTTTTGTGTGCCTGCTGTTTCACTCCTACTTCTTATTCACTTTCTCTTTTACACTTCGGTTGTTGAGGGAGATATAAGGCTCTGCTTCTTGCTTTTCTGGCTGCCTCGACCATAGACACTTTGTGCTGTTGTAGAGTTTCTTTGATATTATCTTTCCATGTTGTTTTTGGTCTACCTCATGTTCTACGTCCCTCTCCCAATTTTCTTGTAAGCCTTATATGGTACAGCGTCACAGGGCATACTTTCTAAAAGTGCAGACCATTTGGTTTTCTGTCTTTTTGTGGCATTTAGAAGTGACTGTGTGCTGACTTGTTCTCTTATGACAACATTCCTGATTCTCTCTCTTCTGGTCACTTGCTTGTCTGCATGTTGATGTAGTTGAATTGCATAACCAACCATTGGCCAAGCATTTTTTACTCTTCCGATATTTTAAGTTAAACATTTCAACTGTTTGTTTTCTTCTGAACAGGGGGACTGAGAATTGACCATCACCGATAGGAATGAAATCCAACAGTTAACACTGTTTTCTACTCAGGAAGTGTAGGACTATAAATTATAAATCCCCAATAAGATTTTAACGAGTGGTAAATCTGTGATCAAATTATACTTTATTTTCACTAAATGATACTTAACTTACAGAATTAATAAATAATATTGTTATCAGTAACCACAGTGTGCTATTCTGTCTGTGACAGTATTTGTGAAAATATATTTCAATATAAATAGTAATATATAAATAATACCACTGACAATATGGAATCCTTGTTGCGGAGTGAGGAAATGACATTGTGTCAGATGTTCCTACAGTCTGAAGCAGCATATGCTTGTGTCTCGGAGCTTGGGGAGTTGGGCCTGGTACAGTTTAGAGATGTGAGTATCTTGGACTGTGTGTAGCCTAATGTTTGTTGTGGGTGTTTATGTTGTTATAAGTTAGAGCTGCTAAAGCGGTGGCCATATGTTCAAATCATACTTGACGAGGGGATTTTTAAACAATTGAACTTGGCTTCTAGGTAAATCAAGCTTAAAATGAACTTTGGATATTTTCTGCAGTATATGCCAGTGTGTTGGGAAATTATCGCACAGGTAGATTGGCTGATTCTCTGCCACTTTGTGGTAAATTGATGCATGACAAGTGGGATGTTGTAAGGGCCCCTTAGGAGCAAATAAAAAGTGGAGGCACAAACAGACGAACATGTTTTTGAGAGAATGGTGCAGTGAGGATTAGTTGGAGAATCTGGCCGATGTTCAGCACTCTGGGAAGAGGCTAGATGGACATACAGTCAGACTGTGCTTGGTACCATTGGAATTGGAACTCTGTGCCTGCTGCTGAAGATGGTGGCAGAGCAGACAGTGCCTATGGGAATGTCCCAAATGCTATGATATCAGTTCTTAACTCATAGCTCAGCTTGAAATGAGTAACAGGAAATGCTGTTGGAAGTAAAGGCATAGTATTAATGGCCTCAGCATTTTTTCTGTAAAACACTGCTACCACATAGCCCTTTGGTTCTGCGTTGAAAATGTTTCTGTGCTTTGCTTTATTTCTTTTTTTTTTACCTCTTCATCTTCTTAGCATTGGGCATAAACTAGTGTAAACTGTTGGAAAGTTCAGGCTGTTTGTCCACTTCTGGACTTTGGTCTTGTTTCTAGAACTTGAGTTCTGTATGCCCGTATGTTTTCCCAGTCTAGCTTGTTTGTTTGCAGACTGTTGGTTCCTCACCTCTGAGACAGATGAACTGTTGAGGAAACACAGAGGAAACCCTACAAAATGAGGCCCCAGAACCCACACTGGTAGTTAAGCTAGTAGCAGTTAAGAATGGTAAAATCCAAGATGCATTTTTTGTTACAGCAGTGTCAGTGTATAGTCCTGAAAAAAAAAAAAAAAAAAAAAAAAAAAAAAAAACACCACACACACACACACACACACACAGATATATATATATATATATATATATATATATATATATATATATATATATATATATAGCTTGTCTGCACAAAATGGTATATATGTGACCATATACAGGAAATGATCCATAAACATATGTGCATGCATGCAGACAAGAGGGTGCATTTGCTAAACTTTGTTCTGTTTCTAATTCATGCTTTGCCTGTTTTTATTTGTCTGCACAAATGGTCATATGGTGGCTATGAAAGTGAACATTATATACAACAGCGAGAAGGCGACAAATCACATGAGAAAAAGTGGAAAATATCCATGCTGGTAGAAACCAGACAAAACATTATGGTGTGCATGCATGCAGACAAGAGAACACCAAGGTGCATGCTTGCTAAACTTTGTTCTGTTTCTAATTCATGCTTTGCCTGTTTTTATTTTAGAGACTCTGTCCCCTAATATGTGATTGCCTGGAAATGGTAGATGCACTGTTTCTGTGTATGTGACTATATTGTAGCAACCTTGTTTTGTTTAATCCTACAGCTGAATCCTGATGTTAATGCCTTCCAGCGCAAATTTGTCAATGAAATTCGACGCTGTGAAGAAATGGAACGAAAATTACGTAAGTTCATACATAAAACTGGCCATAAGCCTTTATTTTGTCATTGGAGTAAATTTAGATAATTCGGGCACAAACAATACATTGCACAATTTATTACCAGGCATATTTTTCGGTATCTCGTCAGGTGCATCACTACAAAGTTACATCGACATAAAGTGAAGCACAAAAACTGAATAATTCTGCTGAAATAGTCTTTTTCCTATACTTTGTTCATCTAATCGCCAAATTTTTATCATGTGACCTAGCAGGGTAACTTTAAATTTATAGTGAACTCTTTCTGTTTACATAATTGGGGATTGTTCGTTTTTATTGTTAAAGCTTTGGCTAGTCTCAGCATTTACCTGTTTATTGTATGGTAAATAACATATAAATCACTGTCCTTGCCAATTAAATGTTGAATTGAGCAAAAAATTTCATATAGAAGAGTTGGGTTGTTTCCTTTTGGTTACCATTGACACCCTTACCAAATCACTCAACTGTGCATGGAGCCAGTTGAGTATATGTTCTGTCAATGTATTTTCAGTTTGTCTCTCCATTCAACCATTGTAAGGCAAAAGGCACTTACGCGTAAATTCTTCTTCGCATTTACAGGCTGTAATTTCTGTCCATCTCTGGACTTTAGTCTTGTTCCAGAACCTGAGTTTTGCATGCACATTGGTTTTACAGATTTGACTTATTTATATGCAGATTGTTGGTGTTTTGTCCATCAGGCAGATGCAATTTGACTTCAAAAGGAAGCCCCCGATTACTCGACTCTGACGAAATGCTAGTTAGGGAGCAATGGGTCTATTCTTGTTGATTTTCCCAACAGTGGGGCCCTGGAACCCACACATGCAAATACACATGGGTTTGCTGTACTGGGACACTAGTTCTTTGACTTGATTTATTGTTTGTGCCCCTTTGTTTATATCAGTTCAGGAAAACATTTGTTTAAGTATCTGAAATTAAAGAAATGTCATAGCAAAGTGAACAATTTTATACAGCTTTTTTCTCAAAAGAACATAATATTTTTTTTTTTAAACCAGTTTTGTCACATGCCATTATATTATGGTGCCACTAGTTACCATAAAGTTAAAACCGCCACTAGCGAGATATTTGTGCCTGATGGAGTGTGTTAAAGTTTTGTGTTGTGGGGAGTGATGACAGAAAATCTCTCACACATCGATGGCTGGTATCATAAAGCACTGTTTCCCCCCCCCCCCCCCCCCCCCCCTTCTCTATTTCTGTAGGTGTTTTGTCTAGTAATATTACCCTTTCACCCGTTACAAATTTTAAACAAAATGACCTTTACACACACACAAATACCTTGTGATAAGTCTGTGAAACTCTACCGTGATAAAGAGAGTAAGAAGCAGAAGAAATGTATAGTCTTGGTCGCCTTTGATATTAATACAAGGGGTTGAAACTTATGGTCACTGAGCAGTCAGGTCATCCTGCTAACTGTTGCATCATCATGGCCGCCAGTCACTAAAAAGATGAATTTTTTAAATATTTAGTCATTATTTTGCACAAAGGGGATTTTTTTTTTTTTTTCACTTGAAAAAAAATAATCACTAAACGAGAAATGACTACTTTTCTTCCTGTTGATCAAGAAAACTGGTTTTGTTGACACAGCCACACAGAGCAAAGTGATCCTATAAGGTTATTATGGCATCATAAGGTTATTATGGCGTCACAGTGACAAAGAAAAAAAAAAATTTTCCCACCCCAAATAACAAATCAATTTTGTTTTGGCATAAATATAATCAAACCCACAATGCATTTGCAACCAATGCCAAAGCTATTATACAGACATATTGGCCACTGCACAAAGACTTCATGTCATCAAAAATGCCTAAAAACCAGAAAAATGGCTTAGCCGAGCAAAGGCTAAGCGTTGCGGTATGGCAACAAATAACGATAACAAACCCTTTTTAACTGTAATGTTTATTCCTTACAGGGTTCTTGGAGAAGGAGATCAACAAAGATGGAATTCCTATGTTGAACACTGGAGACAACCCAGATGCTCCAGTCCCCAGAGAGATGATAGATTTAGAGGTATGATGATTGTCAGGTGTGCTAACAGCAGAGAGCACCTACATTGTTTTCTTTGGTAACTCCTAAGGGGTCTCTGTGGTGAAGTTGTCAAGCTGCTTGCCTCGCACTCTGAAGGACGTGTGTTCATTTTGGGGCTTTTTCGTTCGGTTCACGAGAGCAGTTTTTACGGAGACTCCTGGAATTGTCACCAGAGCTATGGTGTTTGTGGTTTATGCAACACTCTTGGTAGGTGGCTAGCTGTTTTGTGGAGAGAGACAGCTATATGGAATTAACCTTAGATAACTCCATAATTCTATACCTCAGTTTGATCTTTTTCATAAACAGTGGCTTGGTCTTATACCATGTCTACACAAATCTTTTTCTGTGCCTCATCTTCCTGTGTGGGTTCGGGGGCCCCGTTGTGGGAAATAAAAAGATCCACTGTCCCCCGATCTAGGATGTAGTAAGAGTCAACTATATAAGGGTTTATTTTGAATTTGGAGTGCATCTACCTGAGAAGCAAGGGATCAACAGTCTGCATTCCCTGTGTGGATTCCGGGGCCCTATTATAGGGAAAACATGAATAGACCCACTGCCTACCCAAAAGCATGTTGTAAGAGTCGACTAATTGGGAGCTTCCTTCGAAGTCGGAGTGCATCTGCCTGAGAGGCAAGGAACCAGCAGTCTGCACACAAATGAGTCAGATCTGTGAAACGGATGCACACGCAACACTCAGGTTTTGGAACAGGACTGCAGTCTAGAAGTGGATGAACAACCAGAACTTTCCGCCAGAGTTTACAGCTGGTGACCGTGAAGAAGAAGAAGAAGAACAGTCTGCATACACATAAGCCAGATCTGTAAAACATGTGTGCATGCAGCAAACAGGTTCTTGGACAAGACTAAAATTAAGAAGTGGATGAACAACCAGAACTACTCCCAGGTGATTATAGGCTGGTTATTTCATATATTGGCTGAGGCTGTCACAGTTGTATATTATATTTACTCTATCGAAGGCTCTTTATTTGACCACTGAATTCAAATTCTGAGGCCTTGAAACGAAATTTTCTAGAGCTCACAGAGCTGAAACACATTTTGAGGAAGACACAGACTTTCTTTGATGAGGTAAAATTTGGAATGAATGAGTGTGACATTTTGAAATGAGTTCAACAGGCAACTGGGCAATTTTTTAAATTTACTTTAATTAAATTTTTTAAGTTAATTATAAGTACAAAGTCACTGATAAAGAATTTTAGGAGTGTCTATACAGTGTGTTTGGCTGGGGAGGGTAGAAGAACCATTCACAATATCCTTATGACTAAAACACTGCTTTTGTAAAGACATTTTAAATTGTATTTTCCTAGTGCTTTTTTCTTCTAAGTAATTTCCTACTATCCTGTATCAAGTAATACTTGATTTTTAAAAAAAATTTATCAATTAAAGAATTGGGTTTTTGTGTAAGAAATGTGGCCCAGAAAAAAATAATTTGTGGATGTACGAACACAAAAATTATAGGATCACACTGTTATTCTTATAGTTCTTCATGTTGTGATCAATGACTGGGTCAGTTGTGTAGTCTTGTCTATCTACCTGTCTGTTTGTTGTTTTAAATTATCTCTGTGTTTCCAACCATCTGCCTGTCAGTCTTCTATGTCTGTTTTTTTTTTTCTTTTTCTATACGTTTACTGTTCTATCCTAGGAGGAATGTAGCTATTTATTTTGGAGTTTGTAGGGTCAAAATGCACAGGTGTCTTGTAATTAGGTTATTATTCTGCTACATTTTCTATGAAATCTTCACCTGCATTTGTATAAGATAAAGTAAGATCATATTGGACTTGTACACACCAAATGTATCAAATCAGATGAGGAGTAGAACTAGTCAGCTGAACATTATCACAATCAGGCTTTAAAGCCTTCATCAGCATTGAACAAAGCAACAAGAAATCACTTGTTTATACTAAAATCAACTTCATACTGTCTGTCCCTGTACTACTTACAATTCTTTTCCCAAAATCAACTTCATACTGTCTATTCCTATACTAAAGTCCCTTTCCCAAAATCAACTTCATACTACACATTCCTATACTACTCAAGTCCCTTTCCCAAAATCAACTTCATACTACACATTCCTATACTACTTAAGTCCCTTTCCCAAAATCAACTTCATACTGTCTATCCATATACTACTTACAGTCCCTTTTCTAAAATCAACTTCATACTGCTTATCCCTGTACTACTTATAGCAAACTGACAAAATCAACTCCTATGTTTGAATATGGCGGCCGCAGTAGACTAATGGCTTGAAGCTCACATGGCAGCCTGAAAGTGTTCAGTTTAAATCTGTGTCAGGCAGATTTATTTCAAAATAACCGAGGTTGTCAGGTGAACATAGCCTGAAATGGTTACCAGGCAATGTCCTGGGAAGTAACAGTGTTTGCCATAATTTTGCCCACATCACCAAGTGAGTGCTGATTGGTCCATTCAAATATGAGTCTAGCGTCACATACCTGTTGCACCGCTGGCATAAAATGGCTCATATACTCTACATATGAATAGGATATGCCTGCCACTAGGAGATAATTCTGCAGCATTGCATAGCACAAACTAAAGTGGAGATATACAACATATATTTTAGAATGCCTTAAGTTCTCAGATCCCAGGAAATAACTGTTTGCAGAAACCCAAACAATCAACTTCACACAATGTATCCCTGGACTACCTACAGCAAATCAACTCCTCCATTGGGATTTGACTGCCAGGAGTAGACAGCTCATTAGCATTGCATGGCACAAACATATGTGAAGCTGTCACCAGCTGGGATTACGTTCTAGTTAGATGTGTCATTGGCTCAGCTTAATTAATCAATACACTGTAGTGTGTATGTTTATGTCATGTCAAGGTCTTCTTATAGTTCCCAAAAAAAAAATAGTAAAGATCCCTTTTCAAACCTTTAGGCGCATATGGGAAGAACGCCCATATTTTTACAGACCATTAGCACTAGGTGGTTAATGAGGTCAGCATTATGTCGGCCGTCTTTACTTCCCCAGGACAGCCATCCTGGTACCCATTTAAGGCTGGGTTGACCTGTGACGCCGCATACCATGATAAAAATCCAAGCCGCCAGCAGTGGATTTCGATCGCGTAACATTGGAAATAAAAGTTGGACTCGCAACACCTAAGCCACGGACGCCGCAAAGTCTTCTTATGCTTGTCCTTAATTGTTGAGTCATTGGGAGTATTCCCCATCAGCAGAGGTGTAAGACCCCTTCTTCCTTACGCTAGCCTAAGGGCAAAGTCGAGTATCCATTCAAATAAGCTCAAAAATGGGAAAGGGTCCGGGAGTAAACCATGAGGACATATCTGGAGAGTGAGTCCCTAAGGCAGTTCCGTGTTATCAAGAACATATGTCTAGCAACTCCTGCGGCAGAGCTGATGCCAAGCTGCATTGGCTACTGTCTTTCCTTTTGTCAAAATCCATGATGTGGTTGGGGTATCTGCTACTGGGCAGCAGTTGGTTTTCTTCAGACTGTTGCGCAAGCCTGTGCCCTAGAGAGGCCACTTTAGCACTGCATAACAGTGGTGCCACAACACAGAAAGAAGCAGTTACTGGTTATAAGCCTTAATGCTCAGTTGGTTGAGAGCAAGGTGTGAGGAGCTGCTTCCAGTGGTGGAGAAATTGTCCCTCACGATACAGCTACTGTTCGCCTAAGCTGGTCAACCCCCAGTCAATACGATACTGTCTTGCCATGGGTTGTCTTCTTCTTCTGAAGGTGGGTGGAGTTTGTGGACAAAATTCTGACACTGCAAATTGTTCACCTGGCAACACAGAAGGAAAATACTAACTCTAAGGCTGGGATCATGGATTGTAAGAACCTTCTCAGACGACCCAAAGAGATTGATGATATCTGTAAGACAGCAGTTAAAAACAAAGAACTGCTCAGGAATTGTCAAGGAGAGGGACTTCACTTTCAAGCCATGCGATAAGACTAGATAACATGGAGTGGGCTTTGCCATCAGAGACAAACTGCCATCATACTGCCAAGTTTCCTCAGTCAATTTCTTTCCCATTGAAGTGCCTGTTTAGTGATATCTCTGTTTTTTCTCAGGATGTGCCCAGTATCTCACCATTTTGTGTGTGTCTTAGTTGTCCTATAATTGTTCTTCAGACAGATAAGATACGTGGAGAACAACAATTTCCAGAAAACTGCAATTATTATTCAGCTGGTGGCTGCAAGGAAATTGACTAGATAGTAGGACATAATCTCTAATGTTGAGCTCAAGGAGAAAATTAAATAAATTCTAGCAATCAAAAGCTGCACTGGACACAGCTTGGAGAGAAAAAACATGTTTTACTATTATCACTATATTGTTCTTTCTCTGGAACCAACATGGCAACAACATAGAAGATATAAAAATTAATGGAGAAGAGAGTTAGCAAATGAGATTAATAATATGTGGAAGACATGGGGCTGCAGATAGGGCATGCTGCAGATTGATTTAGGGCTCATGCCTCAGTGAAGGACAAGGGGCCAAAGAAAAAGACTTGGCTCCAGTGGGGATCTGACCTCATAAAATTGGCAGGGGGAAATCCTTGCATAGTTAACAATGACTATCATGATACTGACCACATCGTCCATCAAGTACCAATTAGAATAAAGATATGGACCCAATACCAAGCTTAGAATATTTAATTCTCATAAAATCGGTTACTGCTGTGTGGGTCTTAAACATGGAGAATGACTAAAGCAGTGACTCATAAACTAATAAACTACAGGAATTTATGAACTGATGCTAAAGAAGAAAAACAATCTCTCTCTCTCTCTCTCTCTCTCTCTCTCTCTCTCTCTCTCTCTCTCTCTCTGTCTCTGCTTCTGCCTATCTTTTTCTCTCTTTTTCTTTCTATGTGTTTCTTTCTGCCTCTTTCACATGATGCTAAAGAACAAAAATAATGTCTCTCTCTCTCTCTCTCTCTCTCTCTCTCTCTCTCTCTCTCTCTCTCTCTCTCTCTCTCTCTCTCTCTCTCTCTCTCTCTCTCTTTCTGTTTTTGTGTTTCTGTCCCTCTTCCACATGGTGCTAAAGAAGAAATAGAATTTCTTTATTTCTTTGTCTCTCTCTCTCTCTCTCCATCCGTCTCTCTCTCTCTGTTTGTGTGTGTCTCTCTCTCTCTCTCTCTCTCTCTCTCTCTCTCTCTCTCTCTTCCACATTTTAAAACTCACCATACTATGTAACTGCTATAATCATGGGTTATATTTGTATGTGCATGAAGCAAACTTTTGTTTTGTATGGGGGTTTGCCTGTAGTGGGTGTTGGACATAAACATCTGGTTTTCCAACATAAGATAGGGGCACACTGGCGCACACAGTTAGGTGTGATGATGTATGCAGTGCAGACCTAATAAGGGGAACTTACTGGGGACCCAAGAAATGGTTCTTTTTATCAGAAATGCCTCTTATCCATATTAGAATTTAAGCAAGAAAAATTGCAGGGGATAAACCAAATTGCTCTTCACAATAGAAATTCACCCATGTAAGATCACCTTAAGCGGTCTGAACTGTAATTGTAACTTAACAATAGTAATAAAAATGGTAGCAGTAATACTGACAGTGGAAAATCTTGAGAGGAAGAGAGGCAGAGGGAGACCACTAAAGAAAATGTTGTAAACTTCAGCATCATGGCTTTGGAGAACATCTGCATCAGAAATGATTTAACTTCTGATGATCAGAAGCCTTTTGCTTATCCGTGAATAGGGTTGTTACATATTATTGCTATGATGATTATTTGTTCCTATCTTTTCTCTGTTAACACCAAATATTGGGCGGTATATACCACCATATACTTAACATCCCACTCAGACCAGTGGCTTTGAGCAGAGCAGCACATTGGGAAAGTAAACTAGCTTAATCCTAGAATGAGAAAATGCAGCCTAAAAAACCTAATGTTATGTCAGTGACATAAATCAGGCCCCATGGTCTTTGTTGGCACTGGGTCAAGGAGAGAAGCTCTGACAGGTGATCTCATGGGTGATCACTGTTCTTCTGATATAGTAGCTTCTGCAGCATGCTTTGTTCCATTTGTTCCAAACACATTGATGTTAACTTTCCTTTGGAGTTGCAAAGCAGGACGAGAGAGGGATCATGCTGCATGATCAACACATGGTCTCTTTGTACAGCAGGCTTTATACTGTAGAGAAGATTTCCACCCCCCTCCTCCTTCTCCTCCCCATATGACAGTGAAAAACTATCCATCTCGAAAGATGGAAAGGTGCTAACATTTTATTTCTTGCCTTCCACCTTTCCTCTCTGTTAGGGAGAGAGAGGAAGGGGGTGGGGGGGGGGGGATAAAAGATTGAGAGAGAGGCTGTATTAATGGATTTTATAGTCTGCTAGTAGTTAAAAATCATTATTCTAGCAAGTTACAGGTGACATTATGTTGCTTAATTGGCATCCATTATAGGAAAAAACATTTTTCCTGTATACAATCATACATTTGTGTAGCCTTACAAAAATGACATTTTAAAAACATTTACATTTATTAATTTTCTCTTTCCGTATGATGGTTCCATTTGTAACCCTATCCGGTGATGTGTGACTGACCTGTTACTTGGTGGGTTGAGTTGCATTCTTTTTGTTCTCAGTTGTGTGTAGTTTCTTTGTGGTATTACAGTTTCTGTTATTGAGCTTTCTTTGTTTGCATTGTATATTTTCTGTTTTCATTGTTGCTTGAACAGTGGTGTGAAGCATGTACATACGTACTAGACCTGTAATTGTAGTGATTCACGGTTACTGAGGTTATCATTACAGCACTCTTAACAGATCCATAGGTGCTCCAACAAAGCCATCCACAAGTGTAAAACAACTGAAGCCTGTTCTATGTTGATTTATCAGTCTTGTCTCTTCTGGGAAATGTTTATTTCTTGCAGCATGTGGGCATTGCTATCCTTATATGAAAGATACAAGGTGTTATAAGTAAAAATTTACCTTAAAGTCTCAAAAGACACGGTGCACCTTCTACACGAAGCCCTAGGGCAGCGGTTGTCAACCTGTCGGTCGCGACCTTTTTTTTTTTTTGGGGGTGGAACGTTTCTTTCATAGGGGTCGTCTAAAACCATAGGAAAACACATATTCATTGAAGTTGAAGGAAAATAATTGTTTGGGGAATCACCACAACATGAGAGAACAATTTAAGGGTCGCGGAATTAGGAAGTTTGAGAGCCACTGTTTTAGGGAATGGCAAAGGACATCAGCTAAAAAGAAGTAGCTATTATATGGCACAACCACTGGGCATAAATTTGCCTAAAAAAACCACAACAGCCAAAAAATGCTGAGGTTGGTTCTGCAATGTCCTGTAAAGGATACACAACTAACTAACTAACTTGGATGGCACAGGCAGAAGTCACTATCAGAAATGTTTTTGCAGTTGACAAGAGGATGCAAGGTGAGGAATGGGTCATTTCCATCCAACAAAACAGCCTTGCATGGAGTTATAGTCACCTTGGACTGAGGCTGTTGGGGATAGATAGCTAGTGAAATAAAGGCATCAGTGCCACAGCTGATCGATGACAATTAATGCTGAGGTGTCAACATTATATATGCAGGTGCATCTGTAGTGAGAGGTGGATGGGGTTTCATTGTCAAGGTGAATGGATATTGTTTAATGAAAAAGAGCTTTACCTTTAACCTCACAACATCAAGCATGAGAATGGAGGTGAAGGCAGTAACAGCAGCGTTCCAATCGCTAAGAGTAGTGCAGTCTGGTATGTAATTGTAATGAACTTACAGAGCATGCTTTGACAACTGGAGACTGGTGTCCAGTGCATAAGCTTGCATCACTTAGATTAGGAGCATATCATGGATTTTCTGCCATGAATATTCTGGTGTACGGGGGAATGAGTAGGCTTTATACATTGGCTGCTGCTGCACCTCTGGGCAGTTAGCTACTTTGTAATAAAAATAGATGCTCTGTAGGATGAAGTAGACCTTGAAGGACTGATTCTGTGGAGACTAGAAAGAGGGTCTGGACAGTTTTGAATGCACAGGGAAACAGACATGCAGACTTTAATGAGGTGGCATCTAGCACCATCAAAGTGGGAACTATTTGGCTATTGAGGAAGGGGGCAGAGCAGTTGTGGGAATGCCCCTGTTGCGATGATGTCAATTCTTTATTGATTCATCTATTCATTTAATACCCTTGTTATAGGCTTTCACTTTTGTTATTTTAAAAGTGACCTTTTTTTTCTTCTGCACACTGACACATATTGGGTTCCTGGCGCTTGTGCCATATTGTTGTAGACCAATGGCACTTGATGGAAGATGTGTCCAGCCACTTTTACTTCCTAAAACTTTCTTGGTACCTGTTTTAGACGGTAGAGACCTGAGAACATAGGTCAGTTCTTTCCCAAACCCCCTTCATTCTCTTAATCACTTCCTCTTTTATGACTTTGTGTGTCAAGGGAGATATAAGGTTTTGATGCTCTTCTGGCTGCCTCGACCATAGAAACATTGTACTGTTGTAGAGTTTCTCTGATATTATCTTTCCACCTTGTTCTGGTCTGCTTCATGCTCTTCATCCTCCACTTTTAATTTAGAATTGTTTCTGCATCCACTTTTTTTTTGTGTGGATGACCTCATTCCTGATTTTAATCTCCTATGGTCACTCCTGCAGACCTTCTAAGACTATCTCATTTCCATGGTTCACTGTGAGTGATCATGCTGGCACAAATAGCATGTGATGAGAATGAATATGCTTTTTGTATGTTTCTTTTTGCTGATCGTGATAGTCTTATGCTGGGGGAAAAGGGGGACGACTAGCTGTAACCTTCTTTGTTAGTTTGAGGAAAACTCTTGTTTTCTTTAATAACCAGCTTTTGAGAAATATCAAAATATTAAAAGTTAATCATTGACCCTTTTCATGTCTTGGCTAATCAGGCTTAGAGTGCTGGAACTGTATTTTTATAGAAATATCAAAATATTGTGTGTGTTGTCCATCAAGATGTTGATGACCACTCTTTTTCATCAAGTATGAGTATGAAGATGACTGATCAGGCCGATGCTGGCCTGAAAAGTTCTTGGACAGTGAGGACAGGGAATGAGTGTTGTGCCAGTGAGGGGATCTCCTGCAGTCGCCTTTCTGTCCATCCTTTTCTTAATCGTTCTTGCTGTTCTGTTTGCTTCACATGTAGCCTTGTGTAGAGTTGCACGCCATGCATTTTGGTCTTGAGAGGCAGCTTCCCAATTGGTGTCATTCATTCCAAATGCTTTGAATGAAGACTTCAAGGATTTCTTTTGCCTGCCTTGGGAACATTTCTCATTTTGCAGCAGACTTTTTTTGGGAGCCTGTGATCTGGCATGGGTGCCACATGACCAGCCCAGCAAATTCATTAGGCGTTGGGAATCAAAATATTAAAAGTTAGGTAATGACCCTTTTCATGTCTTGGCTAATCCAGCGTAGAGTGCTGGACCTGTATTTTTATCAACCAGTTGGCACTCGGTTGGAGATGAAGTCAGCATTACTCCAGCTGCCTTTATTTCCCTGGATGTTACCTGGTACCCATTTGAGTCTGGTTCGACCTGGGAGTCTAGGTCATAGTTGACCAAATCCATCTCGATGCCGATTTTAACATAATCATAATGTCTAATAATAATATGGGATGAATACTCTTTTTTCTAGGTCAGAATGTAAAGAAAGTAAAAATTTTTATGAACACCTTATTTTTTTCTTACTGTTGATGTATTCTTTCCCAATTTACCACATAATCATGCATGGTTTCTTTTTGCTGATGAAATTCCTTTAGCCATCTGTGTATAGTTTCTGTTGTTGGTGTATAGCTTGTTTACTTCACATGGCCTCACTTGCTGACAGCCTTGTTATTCCTTATTTGTTGCATGTTTTTTTGTTTTAAATCCAAATAATTCTTAGTAGAAAACCTTCTGTGGTTTGCTGAATGCCCTGTAAAAAAAAAACAACCTTGTTTGTTGCCGGAGTAACCAGCAGTTAATTGTGATTACTCTTTTCCTTAGCTTTTGGTGAAGACCTTAACTCTTTCACTCTCAACTAGAACATCATGTATGATCAGCTACTGCCCGTGTTTCCCAAAAAACCCATGTTGTGATCTGATTTTGTAATGAACATTTGACCTGTTATTTTAAAATTCAGCATAAGGTTTTGTGTTCTAAGTCAGTGTTCTTCAACCCATAGGCCGCAGCCCACCAGTGGGCCGCCGAAAAGTCCAGGTGGGATGCCAAAAAATTCAACTTAATTATATAACGAGGTGTGGGTAGGTGGTGTTTATCTTATAGTCTGTAGGATTATCTTTTCAAGGACTTCCTATTTGTTTGAAAAAACATTCTCAGGTTTATGAATAATAAAAGTCATACAGAGAAATCAAAATGATGTTGCTGTAATACTTCATCTATCATAAACAATGCTCCAGCCACATAATCAGATATTTAAACCTATAAGCAGGAGCATTATCTGAACATTGTAATTTGGTGACATCAGATTTAAGAAATAAACTGCAGTCTTTATTTGTTTTTGTTTCATGTTTGGTTAGCCATCAGATGTGCCATTAAAACAGCTGTCATTGTTTTGGTGGGTTGCAGATTTGAAAAGGTTGAGGACACTGTTCTAAGTTATATCCTGCTCCCATGAAAGTAATGCATTCCTTGTGGTTAAGTCTTTGTTAGGCATCTGTTATGAGATCTTATGAGACTAAACTAGTTGAAACTGTATGAGATTTATCCAACTATAAATGTCTGCCTGGGGTTGTCTGTGGCAAAGTGGTCAGACCATTTGCTTTTTTTCTTAGAAAGCTGTGTTCATGGTGAGTCTGTTTCTTCTTCTTCTTCACGTTCACCAGCTGTACACTCTGGTGGAAAGTTCTGATTGTTCGGCCACTTCTGAACTGCAGTCCTGTTCCAGAACCGGAGTGTTGCATGTGCATCAGTTTTACAGATCTGATTCAATTGAATGCAGACTATTGGTTCTTTGCCTCTCAGGCAGATGCACTCCGACTTCAAAGGAAGCTGTCCAATTAGTTGACTCCTACGACATGCTTTTGGGTAGGCAGAGGGTCTATTCTTGTTTTCCCCACGATGGGGCCCCGGAACCCACACGGGGAGTGAGTCTGTTTGATTCCTGGGTGCAGTCCTGATGGTATTTCTGAGGATTGTTATTAGAGCCAGAGCCTATGCTCTATGAGATTGTCTCAGTTAACCGATCTGCACAGAAAAACTGGGACAGGTACATGGAAGTCCACCTGCTCCCCTTTACTTTTTTTTTTTTTTAATCGCCATTGTGTATGATTTTTAAATGGCAGCACAGCAGTTTAAAACTCTAAGAGATTATTACAGTTTGAAGGGGTTTCTGTGGGGAAGGGTCAAGTCGTTTGCTGAGATCCCTCAGGATCGTTGCTGGAGCTATGATGTTTGCTTGATGCTCTCAGTAAGAGGCACGCCCTTCTGCGGAAAGAGACCGAGTTATATTGGATAAAACCCAGTGTAATAAAGTTGACTCTCTCAACTTTAACCTTTGATGGACTGTATGTTTTGTGTATTTCGATGTAAATTTGTGCTACACTGTGTTTTATCAAATTATATAACATGCGCCTAATGCAGCGGCCCTCAACCTGTGGGTCGCCACTATTTTGGGGATCGATTGACCCTTTCACAGGGTGTCACCTAAGACCTTAAGAAAATATATATTCACTGAAGTTATGAAGTAGCAATGAAAATAATTTTATGGTTGGGGCTCACCACAACATGAGGAACTGTATTAAAGGGTCACGGCACTAGAAAGGTTGAGAACCACTGGTCTAATAAGACACTGAAATATGCCAGGTATTACATTTTGCAGGCTGCATGCTTTTAAATAATATTAAAGTAAGATAAAAAAAGAAATATGCCTACCCACTAGTTGTTCAATTATATATTAGCACATCAGTAGATCTAGATCTTCACTTTTAGATTGGCATGTTCTTTGCAACACTTGCATGGTGTTTCTATTGTGGTTGACCATTACTGTGAAATTAAGAAATTATGGTGCTTTATTAATATCCTACCCCAAACAGGGGAAATCCAGAGGTCATGGGACAGTCTAATATTTCAGGGGGTGGTAGCTAGGCTGCAAGCAGTGCTGGGACCTAGGCTGCATGCAGTCGTGGGACCTAGGCTTCACTCTCTCGTGGGTTGGGGTTAGGGCCAGTTCTAGATGTTTTGGGGTCGTTAAAAGCATCAGAAAGCCGGGAAACCTAGTTTTACCACCCTCTTAAATGTTGGACTGTCCTGTGACGTCATCTGGGGTAGCATATTAATAAAGAACCGAAATTATATATGTATATTTGCTTGTATGGGAGTTAAGATTTTTAAAATAAAACTATACATGGGTCATTGTGTACATGCACCTGTGCAACTGAGAGAGAGAGAGAGAGAGAGAGAGAGAGAGAGAGACATGATCATCACATCATGTTCTCCTGAATGATATAATTCTGCACTGAGAAGTCATAATCTGACTATGTGTGGAAAGTTTTTGCCTTCTCACAGTGTGACCAAATAATGTATATTGTCTCCGTCTGATAAAGTCATACAAACCCCAGTGTTATGTAGTGACTGTGCAACATGTGAGCTGTTTGGTATAGATTATAGTTGTTCAAATTTAGTGTTGTGACTGTGCAACATGTGAGCTGTTTGGTATAGATTATAGTTGTTCAAATTTAGTGTTGTGACTGTGCAACCATATGAGCTGTTTGGTACAGATTATAGTTGTTCAAATTTAGTTTTGTGACTGTGTAACATGTGAGCTGTTTGGTATAGATTATAGTTGTTCAAATTTAGTGTTTTGACTGTGCAACCATATGAGCTGTTTGGTACAGATTATAGTTGTTCAAATTTAGTTTTGTGACTGTGCAACATGTGAGCTGTTTGGTATAGATTATAGTTGTTCAAATTTAGTGTTGTGACTGTGCAACATGTGAGCTGTTTGGTATAGATTATAGTTGTTCAAATTTAGTGTTTTGACTGTGCAACCATATGAGCTGTTTGGTACAGATTATAGTTGTTCAAATTTAGTTTTGTGACTGTGTAACATGTGAGCTGTTTGGTTTAGATTATAGTTCAAATTTAGTGTTGTGACTGTGCAACATGTGAGCTGTTTGGTATAGATTATAGTTGTTCAAATTTAGTGTTGTGACTGTGCAACATGTGAGCTGTTTGGTATAGATTATAGTTGTTCAAATTTAGTGTTGTGACTGTGCAACATGTGAGCTGTTTGGTATAGATTATAGTTGTTCAAATTTAGTGTTGTGACTGTGCAACATGTGAGCTGTTTGGTATAGATTATAGTTGTTCAAATTTAGTGTTGTGACTGTGCAACATGTGAGCTGTTTGGTATAGATTATAGTTGTTCAAATTTAGTGTTGTGACTGTGCAACATGTGAGCTGTTTGGTATAGATTATAGTTGTTCAAATTTAGTGTTGTGACTGTGCAACATGTGAGCTGTTTGGTATAGATTATAGTTGTTCAAATTTAGTGTTGTGACTGTGCAACATGTGAGCTGTTTGGTATAGATTATAGTTGTTCAAATTTAGTGTTGTGACTGTGCAACATGTGAGCTGTTTGGTATAGATTATAGTTGTTCAAATTTAGTGTTGTGACTGTGCAGCATGTGAGCTGTTTGGTATAGATTATAATCATACAGATCTAGTGTTGGGGCTGTACAACATGTGAGCTGTTTGGTATAGATTATCGTTGTACAAATTTAGTGTTGTGACTGTGCAACATGTGAGCTGTTTGGTATAGATTATAATCATACAGATCTAGTGTTGGGGCTGTACAACATGTGAGCTGTTTGGTATAGATTATCGTTGTACAAATTTAGTGTTGTGACTGTGCAACATGTGAGCTGTTTGGTATAGATTATAATCATACAGATCTAGTGTTGTGACTGTGCAACATGTGAGCTGTTTGGTATAGATTATAATCATACAGATCTAGTGTTGTGACTGTGCAACATGTGAGTTGTTTGGTATAGATTATAGTTGTTCAAATTTAGTGTTGTGACTGTGCAACATATGAGCTGTTTGGTACAGATTATAGTTGTTCAAATTTAGTGTTGTGACTGTGCAACATATGAGCTGTTTGTTATAGATTATAGTTGTTCAAATTTAATGTTGTGACTGTGCAACATATGAGTTGTTTGGTACAGATTATAGTTGTTCAAATTTATAGTGTTGTGACTGCAAAATACAAGCTGTTTGGTATATATTATAGTTGTTCAAATTTAGTGTTGTGACTGCAACATGTGAGCTGTTTGGTTCAGATTATAGTTGTTCAAATTCAATGTTGTTACTGTGCAACATATGAGCTGTTTGGTATAGATTATATTCATAAAAATCTAGTGTTGTGACTATAAAATATAAGCTGTTTGGTATGGATTATAGTTGTTTAAATTTAGTGTTGTGATTGTGCAACATATGAGCTGTTTGGTATAGATTATAGTCAAAACAGATCTTGTGTTGTGACTACAACATGTGAGCTATTTGGTGCAGACTGAAATGATACAAAATCAATTGTTGTTATTGTTTAGCAGATGAGCTTTCTGGTACAGATTATAATCATGCAAAATTCATTGTTTTAACTATTGTGACTGTACAACATATGAGTTGTTTGGTATAGATGTTTTAGTCATTGTAGTATTCAGCAAATTAGTTGTTGGTCTATACTGTGGTAAACAACATTTGGTAGTTGTAACAAATTCGGTCTTGTAACCCTTGTGACTGTTCAGCATATGAATTGCTTGGTATAGATTCTAGTCAATAAAATTTGCTTTAATATTCATTGCTGCTGTTAAAACTGTGCGTTACTTGGTAGAGATTCCAGCCAAGAAAAATTAGTTTTAAGCTCAGGATGTTTTGCTAACAAATGTTTTTTTTGTTAATGATTGCTGAGGTTTTTTAATCTTCTAAAAATAGTTTCACTCTATTTTTTTGGTCTCTTTGATTATATGATAGTGATGTTTTACTGTATATGTTAATCCTTGTGTAATATACATTTAAACATAGTAAATAGATAACTGATGTTACTGCTGGTGTGTGACAGAGAGTCGGGTGGGGGGGGGGGGGGGGGGATTAATAGAAGAGAAAGACAGAGAAAAGGGGGATGTACAGAGGTAGAGTGAGCTGATCAGACAGCCAGCAACAGCTGGTGACCCTATGAGGCGGGGTATTATGGGACTATGATGATTATCATGATGATGAGAGGATACTGAAAAATACATTTCTAAAAAAAAAAAGGAATGCATAGTTTTTATCAGTTGATGGGGATGCCTGTACACCTAAAAACTATCGATGACCCAGATGTAGAAGAACTGTTAGTTGAATTTTAAAACCCTAAGGTATTCTTATGTGCAATAATTTCAAAGTTTCACTCCTTGAATTACAAAGATTTTGAATATAAGAATTATGTTCCTTTCAGCAGCTGTGGATTTCTAAGTTTTAAAAAAAAAATTGTTAAATAGTAAAGATACTGATTTTCCTCTCAGGATTCAAGGTCTGGCACTAGAATGTGACATCTTTATATTGTAAGATTGTAGAAATCTTATTGTAAAGATGCCATGACAGTCTGACAGCTTAACATGACACCTTTCATTGTGAGATCTAGACTGTGATTCCTGAATGAAATCTGTTTAATTTATTTCCCACTATAGGCTCAACTACATGTCCAGGCTTCCCACGACCCCAGTCTGACAGAAGAGAGGGTGGGTTTGTTAGGAGATGAGCAAGCCAGTCGCGCTGGACAGCACACGAAGCTAGGGTGAGTAATCCTGTAGTTTGTAACCACTTTCTTTCATGTCTCTCACTTCTTCTTTCACTGTTGGACATGTAAGTTTGACTACTGTGTCGACTTGCTAAGTTGTCTTCTCTATGTAGCCAAATGCCATTCTCATAAAGAAGCTAGATTTGAGTTTGATTGTAAGTCACAAAAGTTTGTAGAGAACAGTAATGGAGGGGTATATGCCTGGGAAGAGAGGAAGAGGAAGGTCAAAGAGAAGATGGGTACAGGATGTGGCGGATGATCTCCAAATGGGTGTATCAGAAGCAGAACATCTTGCTTGTGATCGAGAAGTTTTCCGGAGGGTTGTTATGGGTGCAAGGTTCTGCAAAGGACATGCTACTGACTGGCTGTACATTTTTGGTTGACATTGAGAGCAACAGTTAAGATGGTTTGAACATCCAATGAGAATGTGCAGGCGACAACTGCCACACTGAGAAACATAATGAATACTGAGCAAGGGGAAGACCAAGCAGAATGTGGAGTGATGGCATTAAGAACAGTCTAAAAAAAGATAAAGATACACTTATATAACACAAAAGAAAGAGCGCACGAAAGATTCTAATAGCCCTTGCCTTGTGCCAAAGAAAACTACACAGAATATCGCTACTATCACTGGTGAAATAATTTAATTGAAACATACTAATTATAAAACTGCATTCCTAACCCTAGAGCCACAGATACTGATATTAGGTAACAAAATATAGATCATTTTATGTACAATTATTGTTCTGTGAAAATGTCTCCTCATGTTTGATTGTGTGTGTCTGTTTCTCCCATTCAGGTTTGTGGCCGGTGTGATCTTGAGGGAAAGAATTCCGTCATTTGAGGTGATGTTGTGGAGGATCTGTCGAGGTAATGTCTTTCTTCGACAAGCTGAAATTGACACTCCGTTGGAAGATCCTGTCACTGTAAGTTTACTGAATACCATTTTGACTTTGCTGCTTGCAAACCATTGTTTTCCTTTATTAGATTTGCCTCTAAATCCATTGGATGTTTTGTCAAGCATGCTTCTTGAGACAGAATACACATGTTGATTCATATAACCACTCGTCTTATGTTTTTTATTTAACCTATTACCAAATTGTTTCAATCATTGTGGCATCATTTGATTAACAGACTTTTTTTCTTTTTCTTCTTAACCCCGCCACCTCAAGAAGGCTAAATCTAGCCACTTCCGGTATTGACACAACCCGTAAATGCTAGTATATCGCCATTTCTGTAGTGACCTGCTCTTGAAAAGCATAGTTAAATGACGTTAGTTATGTCTGTAGTATTTATGATGCCCGGATGTAGATATATTAACAAAATATAGCATTAAGATAGGTTTCCTTGCAAATCCAGTAGCTTTTTTTTAAAATCGAGGTTGACTTAAAATGATCACGAGGTCATGGCTTGAGTCACCTGATACATATTTATTTTAGACCCCGGGGTATGTATTAAGTTTTCTGCTTCATTTTCTTCTTGTTTATTAATTACTCCCTTTGTATGTGGATATATATTTCAAAACAGAAATTTTGAAAGTGTACATAAATAAATAATAAACAAAAGACAATTTATTAGTTGCCTTTGTTAAATATGTTTCTAAATGATATTTTCATAAATTGCCGTGAGTTTATGACCCCTATCCCCCCACCCCCACCCCACCCCACCTTTATTTAAGCATTTGCTATCTGAAAGGATAAAAGTCTATATCATGTGTCATTGAACATTGTATCTGTCCACAGCCTTCTGTCAGAAGTACTGCTAATCGTTTTTAATATGGATGTCTCTAAATGCCATAATGCCATGCTTTCTTGGTCTCCCACCTGCCTCTCTTGCCCTCCAACATCCCTGTTGTCACAATTGGTTTCATTAGTTGGCACCATTCCAGACAGTAGTTCCAATGTTTTGCTGTAGGGAAACATGGGAATCACAATGTCAAACTAGCATCCTGTTCCCACAAATTTATCTCAGTACTTATATATTTGCTGTCCCGCTTGCACATATCGTCACCATGTACTGCACATGTTTAATTTACATAATATGTAATGTAGTATATGATTTTATATACCCTTTTGTTGATACCCACTTTGGCAAGGACGGCTCTCTGATGGATGGCATATTGGGAAAAAAGGAGATATGGACAGCCTAAGGAAACCTGGAGAAGGACAGTAAAAAAGGGAAATAATGTAACAATGATTATGTATACTTTAATTAAGAAAAACAGTAGACCAGCAGTAATGGAGATCACTTGTGAATGCTTACTTACTCACTTAGTCGCTCCTCTTCTACCTTTTGGTGTAGAGGTTTGCCAGAGAGATCACCAGATGTCTCTATCAGCAGTGCTTTTAACTTGTGAATGCATTAGTGTTAACAGTGGCATGAAAAGAATAAAATATACTGTTGATGCCATGTATTGTTTAGGTTGTATGTGCCCTAAAACAGTGTGAGTGCATGTGAACTGAAGTAGTCATCATTTTTCTACAGGGAGACAGTGTGCACAAGTCTGTGTTCATTATCTTTTTTCAAGGTGACCAGCTGAAAAGTCGCATCAAGAAAATCTGTGAAGGGTAGGTTTGTTTCTACTCTTCTTCTTAGAGTTCTGCAGCTGTAAACTCTGATGGAAAGTTCTGGTTGTTTGTTCACTTCTCGACTTTGGTCTTGTTCCAGAACTTAAATTTTGCATGCACATCCGTTTTATGGGAGTCCCTGTGGCGGAGCGGCTAGACGCTCACCGCGGATCGGAAGGTTGTGGGTTCGCTCCGTGGCGGAGCCGAACTTATTTCAAAAATGACCTTGACTCCCAGGTCGACCCAGCCTTAAGTGGGTACCGGGTGCAGTACCAGGAAGTAGAGGTGGCTGGTGTGATACTGACCACACCACCCATCTTGTGCCATTGGTCTGTAAAAATATAGGTCTAGTCCTATATGTCTTATACGTGAAAGGGTCCTTTACTTTTTTTACATCTGTTTTATAGATCTGGTTTACTTTGCATTCAGACTGTTGGTTCCTTGCTTCTCGGGCAGATGCGCTCCTACCTCGGATTAAAAATCCCTAATTGGATTCTTATCTTTAATGACATTTTACTTTTTCTTTGAGTTTTGTATAATTCTTATTCTTAAAGTCAATGCTGTGTGGCTTTGGCAGTCATGTCTATTTACAATCTTGTGTACTTTCAGTCAACTCTGTTACAGATGATCCTCTATGCAATGATGTCAAACTGTCACCTCTCTTCTCCTCCAACTTTTCTACTGTCCCGATGTGCTCCAGTTTTCTCCTTCTCATTATATGACCACAGAGTGTAAATTATCTTTTTCTGATGTGGGTAATCAGTTCTCTCCATGAGTTAGTTTCTTTCAGGGCATCTTCATTACTGTTTTTATCTGTCCAGGGTATTCTCATCATTCGTCTGTAAATCCACATCTCTGCAGCTTCCAAACAAGTTTTCACTAATCTACCAACTGTCCATGATTCACTTTCATATATCAAGATAAGATTTATATAGCTTTTAAACATCCTCTTTCTGTCACAATTGAAAAAGAAAGATTGCATAAAATATTCTTAATTTGGCAAATTGCCACCTTTGCTTGAGCTATTCTACATTAAACTTTCATAATACAACTTCCATCTGGTGTTATCAGAGTACCAAAGTACTTAATAATACTTTGTATTATTAGAATAAGATAACAATTATTAAATCCTTTTCTAGTCAGTTACATTCCTAAGAAATGTACAGTTTCTACATGTATGAGTAGTTTTGTATGTGTACACATATTCTTCTTCTGCGTTTATCCAAAAACATGAACACATTGTGGCCATTTGAAACATGGCTGCAATATTTGCGCCTTTCTGCCGACACATCCTACTTCTGCAGGCATTCGTTGCCCGGGTTAGCTGTCGCGGGTGTATATGTATGAGCAGTTAGGTATTTGTTCATGTATGTCACGTAACATATGCAGTCTGTGCTGGGTGATCAGTGTTGGGTTATTCTGACTTCTTCTTAATGATTGGCTCATCGTAATTAATGTGCAAATAATGAGTGCAGGAAATGTCTGAGTATTAGACAAACTTACCTTCCATTTCTTCCTCATTATTCTCCCCCACCCCCTTCCCCCCCCCCCCCCCCTTGAGGAGCATAGGCCCTTAACCCTTTTCCCCTGTGAATTACAACAAAATGGGTCATGGATCATAGGAAATTTCTGTACAAAATCCTTTAAAAAGCCTGTTTTACACAGGTTTTAAAGTGTATTCATATACATTTGTAAAATTATTGTTTCGAAATATATAAAGAGCTATAAAGGGAGTAATCAATCAACAAGAACAGAGTGAAGCATTAAATGAATTAGCATTCACCAGAGCCTAAAACAAGTGTAAATCGGATGACATGCCTGACCCCGTGGCACACATTGAACCAATGGCATTAAACTCCACTTTTAGAGAACAAGTCATCCTCTGTTTGTGGCGCAGTGATTTATGTCACAGGCATGAGGGGAAGTTAAGTCCAACATGATGTGTATAAGGAGATACTCCGTATGTCACTCGGGCGCCAGTCCTTCACTGTTCTGGTTTTACGGAACCTCACACAAGACCCCTGCAGCACGTCCTCGTCGTGCGCCACGGATAATGTCTCAAATGAGCATTAACAGAGCTGTCAGGGGATCTCGGAGTTTGGCGACCACCAGAGGTGATGTGTCCATGTGGCTCTTATCAGCCCGCCCCCAAACACTTGGGTGAAAAAGGTTATCAAACTCATTAGGAACATGAGTATTCTTGCCAAACGTACAGCTAAAATCACAACCCTTGGTTAAAAGATTGTGTAGTGAAGAGAACATTGTTCACTGTACATCCTCTGTTAACCCTCAATGTCGTCGTCACCGCGCTGAGGTACACCACAACAGCAACCATCCATAGGCTGGCCATCCATGTACATCCTCTGTTAACCCTCAGTGTCGTCGTCACCGCGCTGAGGTACACCACAACAGCAACCATCCATAGGCTGGCCATCCATGTACATCCTCGGTTAACCCTCTGTGTCGTCATCACCGCGCTGAGGTACACCACAACAGCAACAGCCCATTGGCTGGCTAAGCCTAAATGTCCGACAAAACTAGATCCTACGGCACACAAATAAGCTCAAAATCTGACCATCACAATTTGTATTGAACGAAAAAAGACCAAATGTCCACACCCAAAGACCTCACTCGCCCGAGTGTTGGGACCAAACTGATAACGATATGCCTGACGCAGGATGTAAAATTCTGTTGGGCTAACGGCTCGTCAAAGAAATCTAACGTGTGAAGAAAAAAGAATGTACCTATTCGGGTGGTCACAAAAGTCCAAAACCCACAGGCTGCTCCCCGCTGACTTCTAGAGGGCACAGCCCTTGTCGAGCGGGAAGCCTAATACGGTTGTGAGGTTAAGCAGGCATGTGCAGGACGTGACGATTCCTTGGGTGAGCCTAGAACCAGAGCGCCATGTGCCGGCTCTGCATACATGAAAGCCTCCTTGGATGGCGGGGAATGCCCATGATCTGCCCCTGCCTTCCCTTGAGGGCTAACTGTTCCACAGGGGGCTGCCCCAAAGGGGTATTCCGGGGGCAATACCTGCGGAGAAGGAGACAAAGTGGACACCACACAAAACAATGGCCACAGTCATCCTAGAAATAGGCCTGACGTCTTCCTTCGAAGTCGGAGTACAGCTGCCCATGAGGCAGGGAACAGTAAAACAGTTGTACACGCAAAAATCAGGTCCAGGTGAAAGCCAAAAGTCCAAGCGGACGATTAACCTTTACCTTCCGCCGGAATTAATAGCCGGTGAACGATTAAAAAAAAAAAAAAATCCTCTGTTTATATTATTACCATGGTATCATTACAGTTATTTCAGTGTTTAAAATGAGGAGATAGTATAAGTTGTGTGAATGTTGGTAGTAACCACTCATAATTGATTGTTTGTGTGCAGGTATCGGGCCACACTATACCCATGTCCTGAGACTCAGGCAGAGAGGAGAGAAATGGCCATAGGAGTCATGACAAGGATAGAGGATCTCAATACAGTCAGTAGTTGTTGTTTTGTGCTTCTTTCTTATGTGTACTTAAGGATAGGCAGATCACTGATTACTGCAGAGGAACTGGCAGAGAAGGACGAGGTGAGAAGATTCTTGACTGTCAGGGCATGTAGGGGTGTCATCCCATGATCTGATACATCATGCTGTTGAAGATCGCAGATTCTGGGGAAGCATGGTCGCCCTTGCCAGTCGACATGGCACCTGAAGATGATGCTTAATGGGATTCTTCTTCTTCTTCTTCTTGTTTTTCTCCTCCTCCTCCACCTTCTGCATTTACCCTCTGAAGGGTAGTTGACATTTTGTGTTGTGGTTTGCGGCTAAGCTTCAAGGTCCAATACATCTGATCTCAGCAAATTTGTAATTAATCACCTTTTACGATATGCTTGGCAATGGGGCAATAAGTTCTGTTCTATTTTTTGTTTTTATTTCTTTAAAAAAATTTGTAATGCAAAAATGGGCGTCCCGTAACCCAAATGGGGAGGTATGTATGTACATCAAAGTGCAGAATGCCTGATAAATATTCAGCATTGATTGGTCTTTGAAACCTTATCGTTTTTTATTTCAGGTTCTCAGTCAGACGCAGGATCATCGTCACCGTGTCCTGGTGGCAGCAGCCAAAAACATCAAAGTCTGGTTCATCAAAGTCAGAAAGATCAAGGCCATCTACCACACCCTGAACATGTTCAACCTGGACGTGACACAGAAGTGTTTAATTGCCGAGTGTTGGTGTCCGGTGACAGATCTAGACAGAATTCAGCAGGCACTTAGAAGAGGAACTGTATGTTATTTTGCGTTTTGGGTTTTAGTATGATAAGCCTTCTGCTGCCTTTTGCTCCCCAATGTATTCTTTTGTAACTCCTTTCTTTTGTTGTTGTTTTTTTTTTTTTCAAGATCTTGTGTCTCATTCATTTACTGCATTTACCCACTCTTCCTTATTATTATTTTAACTCATTCTAATTTATAGAATTATTATTTTAATTACTTTAGATGTAGTGTTGATTAATTTAAGGCAACAGTTTCTTCATAAAAACGAGTTAAACTAACTCTGTGGAACTTGAAGAGTTGGGAGCAGCCATGCTGTTGTGGCTAGATCCCCACCAGCAGAGTGGAAGGTTATGGATTCAGTTTTATTTTGTCAGAAATCACCTTGGCTCCCAGGTCAACCCAGCCTTAATTGGGTACCTGGTACAGTCCTGATGTTGACCACATCATCCCCCGAGTGCCAGTTGGTCCATAAAATAAGGTCTAGCCCTGTATGCCCAATATGCCTGAAGGCTTGGAAAGGTATCCTTTTATTTACTTCCTTAAAGAGTTCAGAGTTAATTGTGGGTACCACCAGCAAGCCTTTTTTTTTTTTTTTTTTTTTTAAAGTATCCAGAAACCATGAGTTTCAAACCCTTTGTCTCGGTAATATGGAAATCGCAACCCTTCGGCCTTGATTCCATTATAGGTACCGTAAATCTGGGAGAAATGTGGCTTTTCTGCCTACCCCGGGGAGTGAACCAGGACTACAAGGAGTTTGTAACCCAGCCGCGGCAAAGTCAGCTTTAACCAACTATGCTAGCGAGCCGGGCACCAGCAAGGCTAACCTGGGCAACAAAAGCCTGACGACGTCAGATAGGTCAGCCAGAAAGAACATATATTTCCGCCATGCCGTAAATAGATTGATTGATTGAATGGTTGATTGATGTAAACGCCATGGTGTTTGTGTCCACAGGAGCGCAGCGGAAGCAGTGTTCCCTCCATCATTAACCGCATGGTGACCCGCATGATTCCCCCAACCTACAACCGATGTAACAAGTTTACTCAAGGCTTTCAGAACATAGTTGATGCTTATGGTGTGTCCAGATATAGGGAGGTGAACCCAGGTGAGAGTATCTTCACAGGCTGTTGTGCTACGATAGACTTAATGGCTGGCATTAAACTGCCACCCCACCCCATGTGATTCCTGGGCCCCATTCTTGTGGGGAAAGGGGGTGGGGAGAATATGCCCACAGCGCCCCTAACAAGCATGCTGTAAAAAATGACTGATTAGGGCTGTTTCCTTCAGAGTTGAAGTGCATCTGCCTGAGAGTCAAGGAACCAACACTTGCATGCACATAAGCTAGATGTGTAAAACAGATGCGCATGCAGAACTCAAGTTCTGGAATGAGACCTAAGTCCAGAGTTGAATGAACTACCAGAACTTTCTCCAGCTGGCAAATGCTAATAAGAGGAAACTGGGTCATTGTAGTCATATGATTGATAGTGACATTCTTGAAACATCAGCACTTATTCTCGTAGCATCAGAACTTTATCATTGGTCTTTTCTTGTAGCGTCAGAACTTTATCATTGCTCTTTTCTTGTAGCCTCAGAACTTTATCTTTGGTCTTTTCTTGTAGAGTAAAAACTTTATCATTGGTCTTTTCTTGTAACGTCAGAACTTTATATTCGTCTTTTCTTGTAGCATCAGAACTTTATCATTGTTCTTTTCTTGTAGCATCAGAACCTTATAATGGTCTTTTCTTGTAGCGTCAGAACTTTATCATTGGTCTTTTCTTGTAGCGTCAGAACTTTCTCTTGGGTCTTTGCTTGTAGCGTCAGAACTTTATTATTGATCTTTTGTTGTAGCATCAGAACTTTATCATTGGTCTTTTGTTGTAGCGTCAGAATTTTATCATGGGTCTTTTCTTGTAGTGTCAGAACTTTATCATTGGTCTTTTCTTGTAGCGTCAGAACTTTATTATTGGTCTTTTCTTGTAGCATCAGAACTTTATCATTAGTCTTTTCTTGTAGCGTCAGAATTTTATCATTGTTCTTTTCTTGTAGTGTCAGAACTTTATCATTGGTCTTTTCTTGTAGCGTCAGAACTTTATCATTAGTCTTTTCTTGTAGCGTCAGAATTTTATCATTGTTCTTTTCTTGTAGCGTTAGAACTTTATCATTGGTCTTTTCTTGTAACGTCAGAACTTTATCATTGTTCTTTTCTTGTAGTGTCAGAACTTTATCATTGGTCTTTTCTTGTAGTGTCAGAACTTTATCATTGTTCTTTTCTTGTAGCGTTAGAACTTTATCATTGTTCTTTTCTTGTAGTGTCAGAACTTTATCATTGGTCTTTTCTTGTAGCGTCAGAACTTTATCATTGGTCTTTTCTTGAATAAATCTTCTATTTTCAGCAATCTTTGTACTTATTGTGAACAAACTAGTTTGGTTTCTCATTTGAATTGATATTTTGTCATATTTCTGTAGCTTCCTGCCATTCACTTGATTTACTTTTTTGTGTGTCTCACCATCCCAGAATTCCTACGGTCTGTTTGTGTATGTCTATCTCATCTGACCTGTATGGTTTTTCTGAAATTGTTTTAACCTTTAGATGAATTTATGTAAATTGTGTGTCTACATTGTCTGTACTTTTTTCCCTTTTCCAATTGTATCGTTTAAATAATGCTGACACAAACGGTATGTAATCCATTGTATGTGCAATATATTGTTTATGTCTTCATTATTGAAATTTGCAATGGGAAAACGTTTTGAATTATATCATTGTCTCTGATTCATTCAGCTTGCCTCTGTATGTTTTCCTAGTTTGTTTTTACCTTTAGATGAATTTTTGTATATCATTTTTTTTATTTATAATTGTCTATGTGTGTCTACCTTGTCTGTACTTTGTTTTCCTTGTATTATTTTGACCTTTAGATGAATTTATATATCGTTTTTTCCTTTTCTAATTGTATCATTGAAATAATGCAGACATAAACAATGTAGACAAAATATGTGCAGTGTATTGTTTATTTCTGTATTATTGAAATTTACAATGGAAAAATATTCTGTTGATTTATATCATTGTCTATTGGCTTGTGGCTACCTCGTCTGTATTGTATGTTTTCCTAGTCTATTGTGACCTTTTGAAGAATTTATGTATTTTTTGTAGTTCTGTTGTTAAGTGTGTAGATTGTACGTTGATGAAAGCTTTCTAACTCCAGTGTTCATTTTCTCATTTGTGATTATGGTATTGTGACATGAAAAGTTTGATCTCTTTTTTGGATTGAAATGATGTGTCTGTACCTTATGCGGCCGTCTGTCTTGTACTTACAGCACCGTTCACCTGTATCACATTTCCGTTCCTGTTTGCGGTCATGTTTGGAGACATGGGCCATGGACTGATTATGTTTTTGTTTGCTCTGTATCTGGTGGTCAAGGAGAAACAGCTAGAGTCTAAAAAGGGCCAGAATGAGGTTAGTAAGATTTCTTCTTACAGAGCTGTAAACTCTGGTTGTTCATCCACATCTTGACTTTAGTCTTGTTCCAGTAACTGAGTGTTGCGTGAACATCAGTTTTACAGATCTGGTTTATGTACATGTAGACTCTTAGTTCCTTGTCTTTCAGGTAGATGCACTCTGACTTTGAAAAATGCCCGCAGTTAGTTTTGTCGAGTTTTGCCCAAAAATTTTGATTTTTCCACATGCGCACGCGCCTGCCAAGTTTTACACACACAAAATTGACATTCTCCAAAAGCTCAGAATTTAGCCTCAGACTATCATATCACATGTGAGTGGATAATTTAGACGACTATGTGGACATTTTAGAGCACATTGATAGCAGAAACACAGTTTTTTTTTTAAGGGGGGGGGGGGAGGGGTGTGTGCTGAGATTTTACTGTGTAATTTTCCCAGCAATTTCTAGTGTCCTTCTACAACACATTAGATTCCAAACAATTATTTTACACATGAATAGACACTCTAGTTGCAGTATAGGTAACTTAGATGTGTAATTGGATTTTTTGGAGCAAACTGGAGGCAAAAATGGAGATGGCCTAAAAATGTCCAATACTGGGATTGTTTCCATAGGCGTTCTGTCAAGTTTTGCTAAAAATTGACATTTTCCAAAAGTTTAAAATTTAGTCTCAGACTATCAGATCACACATGAATGTGTAAGGTAAGAGGGGAAGAAAATACGCTGCTGTTCATTCAATAGGACACACGGTGAGGGGGGAAAAAACTTGGAACAGTATAACAAGAAGTCTTTGCACTGGAGCCCACAAGGGCATAGAAATAAAGGAAGACCAAAAAACACATGGAGAATGGAGCTAAAGAGTGAAGTTAAAAGGATAGGGAGTTGCATTCAGTAGCAAAGGATGGAACGATGGAGTGAGTTGGTTTAGGGCCTATGCTCCAGCAGGGGACAAATGGCAGAAAAAGAAGAAGACACTCAATAAGTGCTGTGTCTTTTATTTCCTAGGACATACTTTTAAGGCTAAGTCATCCTGGCAACCAAGGTCACTTTTGAAAAAAAAAATTTGCCTTAATGGAGATTTGACCCTAGACCTTTGGGCAGCAGTATAATGTCCAGCCACTACACTGCCACAGCTCCCGTTTGATGTATAATGTTCGAAATGATTGCACATTGATCTTCTGTTTAATAGATCTTTGGAACATTCTTTGGTGGTCGATACATCATCTTGTTGATGGGAGCCTTCTCCGTCTACACAGGTTTTATCTACAATGATATTTTCTCCAAACCACTGAACCTGTTTGGCACAGGCTGGAGGATCCCAGAAAGGTAAGTTCCTTGCTGCATTGACTTGCTTGTTTCACAGGCTGCAGGATCCCAGAAAAGTAAGTTCCTTGCTGCATTGACTTGCTTGTTTCACAGGCTGCAGAATTCCAGAAAGGTAAGTTCCTTGCTGCATTGACTTGCTTGTTTCACAGGCTGCAGGATCCCAGAAAGGTAAGTTCCTTGCTGTATTGACTTGCTTGTTTCACAGGCTGCAGGATCCCAGAAAGGTAAGTTCCTCTCTGCATTGACTTGCTTGTTTCACAGGCTGCAGGATCCCAGAAAGGTAAGTTCCTTACTGCATTGACTTGCTTGTTTCACAGGCTGCAGGATCCCAGAAAGGTAAGTTCCTTGCTGCATTGACTTGCTTGTTTCACAGGCTGCAGGATCCCAGAAAGGTAAGTTCCTTGCTGCATTGACTTGCTTGTTTCACAGGCTGCAGGATCCCAGAAAGGTAAGTTCCTTGCTGCATTGACTTGCTTGTTTCACAGGCTGCAGGATCCCTGAAAGGTAAGTTCCTTGCTGCATTGACTTGCTTGTTTCACAGGCTGCAGGATCCCAGAAAGGTAGGTTCCTTGCTGCATTGACTTGCTTATTTCACAGGCTGCAGGATCCCAGAAAGGTAAGTTCCTTGCTGCATTGACTTGCTTATTTCACAGGCTGCAGGATCCCAGAAAGGTAAGTTCCTTGCTGCACTGACTTGCTTATTTCACAGGCTGCAGGATCCCAGAAAGGTAAGTTCCTTGCTGCATTGACTTGCTTATTTCACAGGCTGCAGGATCCCAGAAAGGTAAGTTCCTTGCTGCATTGACTTGCTTTTTTCACACACTGGAGGATCCCACAAAGGTAAGTTCCTTGCTGCATTGACTTGCTTATTTCACAGGCTGCAGGATCCCAGAAAGGTAAGTTCCTTGCTGCATTGACTTGCTTTTTTCACAGACTGGAGGATCCCAGAAAGGTAAGTTCCTTGCTGCATTGACTTGCTTATTTCACAGGCTGTGCGATATTCTTCTGCTTGTGGTCCCCTTTTTTTTTTTTTAAATCTGTACCGACAGACAAGTTATTGTGATAAAATGGACTGTGTTTTTAGGAGTCCCCTTATAGTTTCCATACAGCCCTGTGGGATTATCATCAATTTCCACTTCTTTCGTTAAGTCTTATGGGGAGTAACAGTTTGCAGTCCATTGCTTGATTGGCAGCAGTGGCTATTGTTATTCCGTGTCGATATAGAAGCTCTTTAAGATCATCAGTCCATCTCCTAGGGCGACCTCTTGCTTTCACATCAGACCTTTTCTTGTATAGCGCCTGCGTTGGTAGTTGTTCTGGCTGCATTCTTACTAGACAACCAAACTGATTGATCTTCTTGTGTTTCTGATATTATTTGCTACATGGTGTTGTTCCCACAGTCTGTCTAATAATGGTTTATAACTTTGTTATTAAGGGATATTATTATATTGTGGAATATTATAGTAATTAATGGCATTCTGAGACAAATGTAAATAATTTGGGTTGTTGACTTTCATCTACAGCAAGTACACTCCGTCAGTTTTAATGCAAACATCAAAGTTCAAATTGGATCCTAATGAAACTTTTCTGGGTGCCACATATGCCATGGGTGTTGATCCGGTGAGTCATTTTTTAAATTCTGGCTGTATTTTGTGTGTTTTTTTTTTTATGTCTGTATTTATTTGTTGTCTTTGTCTGTCCTTTTGTCTGTCTCCCTCCTTTCTTTATCTCCCTTCCTCTCTCTAATTCTCTGTCTGTCTGCCTCTCTCTCTCTCTCTCTCTCTCTCTCTCTCTCTATATATATATATATATATATATATATATATATATATATATATATATATATATATATATATATATATATATATATATATATGAGAGAGAGACACACACACACACATGCACACACAGAGAGAGAGAGAGAGAGAGATATCCCCCTTCTTCTCTCTACTTCTATTTTTCTCTCTCTGTATCTATCAGTCTATCTCTATTTTTCTCTCTCCTCCCCCTTTCTCTCCTCTCTTTCTTTCTCTCCTCTCTTTCTTTCTCTCTCTTTCTGTTTATTTTGTCTGTACAAACTTATTTGTCTCTGTCCTTTTGTGTCTGCATTCATTTATTTATAGAGTATTCACTATAAGAACATTTAACGCCATAAATGCCCGTCATTTGTGTTTTCTCACACAAAAATTACTGTCAAAAACAGAACACAGTTGCATTATAATGTCTTGTTTAGAATAACTATATAAAGGAAAAACAATCACATAGTTCATTCTAAAAAATCATCATCGTCATTCAGCATGGCCTTTACAGAACATCGCTCTCTTCATGGTGGGCCTGAAGGTCCCTCTTTCTCTAGTCAATTCTCCAGCCCTGTGAGCTTTCTCAGCCAATGCATCTTCAATGTCTTGTAACCACATTCACGGAGGTCGACCTCTGCATCATTTTCCAGAAACTGCACCCTTCATCACCATTCTCTCCAGACCACCGTGGCACTTGACATGTCAGAAATACCCTTTCAGGAGAGGATGTTGTTTACCAGCCAGTTCTCCTCTATGTTCAGATCATGCAGGATGTTGTTTACCAGCCAGTTCTCCTCTATGTTCAGATCATGCAGGATGTTGTTTACCAGCCAGTTCTCCTCTATGTTCAGGTCATGCAGGATGTTGTTTACCAGCCAGTTCTCCTCTATGTTCAGGTCATGCAGGATGTTGTTTACCAGTCAGTTCTCCTCTATGTTCAGATCATGCAGGATGTTGTTTACCAGCCAGTTCTCCTCTATGTTCAGATCATGCAGGATGTTGTTTACCAGCTAGTTCTCCTCTATGTTCAGATCATGCAGGATGTTGTTTACCAGCTAGTTCTCCTCTATGTTCAGGTCATGTAGGATGTTGTTTACCAGCCAGTTCTCCTCTATGTTCAGATCATGCAGGATGTTGTTTACCAGCTAGTTCTCCTCTATGTTCAGATCATGCAGGATGTTGTTTACCAGCCAGTTCTCCTCTATGTTCAGATCATGCAGGATGTTGTTTACCAGCTAGTTCTCCTCTATGTTCAGGTCATGTAGGATGTTGTTTACCAGCCAATTCTCCTCTATGTTCAGGTCATGCAGGATGTTGTTTACCAGCCAATTCTCCTCTATGTTCAGGTCATGCAGGATGTTGTTTACCAGCCAGTTCTCCTCTATGTTCAGGTCATGCAGGATGTTGTTTACCAGCCAGTTCTCCTCTATGTTCAGATCATGCAAGATGTTGTTTACCAGCCAGTTCTCCTCTATGTTCAGGTCATGCAGGATGTTGTTTACCAGCCAGTTCTCCTCTATGTTCAGGTCATGCAGGATGTTGTTTACCAGCCAGTTCTCCTCTATGTTCAGATCATGCAGGATGTTGTTTACCAGCTAGTTCTCCTCTATGTTCAGGTCATGCAGGATGTTGTTTACCAGCTAGTTCTCCTCTATGTTCAGGTCATGCAGGATGTTGTTTACCAGCCAGTTCTCCTCTATGTTCAGATCATGCAGGATGTTGTTTACCAGCCAGTTCTCCTCTATGTTCAGATCATGCAGGATGTTGTTTACCAGCTAGTTCTCCTCTATGTTCAGGTCATGCAGGATGTTGTTTACCAGCCAGTTCTCCTCTATGTTCAGGTCATGCAGGATGTTGTTTACCAGCTAGTTCTCCTCTATGTTCAGATCATGCAGGATGTTGTTTACCAGTCAGTTCTCCTCTATGTTCAGGTCATGCAGGATGTTGTTTACCAGTCAGTTCTCCTCTATGTTCAGGTCATGCAGGATGTTGTTTACCAGCCAATTCTCCTCTATGTTCAGGTCATGCAGGATGTTGTTTACCAGCCAGTTCTCCTCTATGTTCAGGTCATGCAGGATGTTGTTTACCAGTCAGTTCTCCTCTATGTTCAGGTCATGCAAGATGGTGATGGTTTTTCCTTCTTGGACCACAGTATTCTAAGAACCTTTCTGTTAAATTCAGTTCAAAAGCTTCAATTTTTTCTTCAAAAACTGAGCAAGAGTCCATGTCTCACATCCATAAGTTGCCACAGGAAAGATGCATGATCTCAAAGTTGTCTTTTTTAACCAGCTTGAGGGGCTATGCCATAGGTTCTTCTTGCTGTTTAGCTTCTGCATTGCTAAAGCAAGTCTTCTTTTGTGCAGTCGCCCTTATTAGTCTGTGACATTTTCATCAGTCTTTTTATTGGCAATTTCAGTACGCAGTTTCTGTGCTATATTCTTTATGGACATTATTTTAATTAATTTTTTCAGATTCAGAAATAGATTCTTCTCTTCGCCGTGCTTTTTGACATTCAGAATTAATTTTTCTAAGCCTTGTACACTGTTGGAAAGAAGAACTGTGTCTTCTATATATCTGAGTTCTAGATAGGTCTGCCAACAAGTTTAAGTGGATCGAAGCGTCACAGGCCTCTTCGCTAACTGTATTTTTCATAAATTCTAAAAATACAGACATAAAAATATATGCAAAGACACACAAAATATAGACATAGACATTTCTAAGTCAAGCCACTACAGTGGCTCCTGTAAAACGTTAGCCTTGCATATGTTCTAAATCAGTGTTTCCCAAACTTTTCTTAGTCATGGCACCTTTTTGCAATTACAATTTTTCCACGGCGCCCTAACCTAAGTAAAGGTATGACTATTCGTATGTATATCTTTGAATATTTCGTGGCGCCCCTGTGGAGAGGTCATGGCTTCCCCTGGGCGCCGTGGCGCGCAGTTTGGAAATCACTGTTCTAGATCATCGCACATAAGGTGAGGAAACCCCAAAAATGTTTGGCACCCATTTTACCGGGCGGGGTCGACCTTAGAGCTGTACTGGGTCAGAGAAAATAAAACAATCCTGTCTCTGCTAAGAATTTAACCCTGACCTCCCTATGAGGGTTTTGTGACCTGATTTCTTTTGGGGGGAGGGGGTATCAACTCACTGCTCACTAACAAGCATGTCATAGACAAGTGACTAACCAGGAGTTTGCTGAAATCAGATGTATTGAGCCGAAAGGCACAGATATCACAGACTAACTGTAACCCACAACACAAGCCTGCCAGCAAAAGAAGGAGAAGAACAATTACCACTGTTTTGGCAAACAAGAGCAAGTGTCATTACATTTGGTTTCAATTGCACATGTTTCAGATCTGGCAGTTGTCAAAGAACAAAATTGCCTTCACCAACTCTCTCAAGATGAAGATGTCCGTGATACTGGGGGTGTCTCAGATGTTCTTTGGGATAGCTCTGAGTTACCTCAACCATCGGTAAGTTGCTGTGACTGCCAGCATCTTCTCTTGACCTCAGTCTGTGATTAATTCACTGATTTTGTCAAATCTTATCATTATCCCCGAGGTCGATCAATTCAAATATCTGGGTAGTCATAACATCAGATAGAAGAATGCCGACACCCCCATAAGCGCTCCATCCCCATCTCCAGCAGCAAGTGTAGAGTTAAAATTCCAATGGTACCAGTAACTGTCTGATTGTATATCTGTCTTGCGTTTTCCCTGAGTGTCGAGTGCTGGCCAGATCCCCTTGTAACTCCTCGCAGTGCCATTCTCCTCAGACTGAATTGATCTATCTGTTCCTCTGCACTGTTCACTCGCTCCTAAAGGGCCCTCACAACATCCAGCTTGTCATACATCAGTTCACCACCAAATACTCAATACTCTGTGTTTGACTAAAACTAATATCACACTAGTATTAACTTGTTTTTACAGGATCACTTTAGCTGCTATAATTTGTGCTCAGTCATGAAAAACTGATGGAAAAGGAATAATGATTTTAAAAAAGTATTGTTTAAAATATTCTGAACATTCAGTGTAGTTTATTGTAGTTTTGCCCAATTATTTACTCCCACAATGTTCCCTCTCTCTCTTCAGACATTTCAAGAAGCCATTAAACATCATATTTGACTTCATCCCTATGATCATCTTCCTGTTCTGCATGTTTGGCTACCTAGTCATTTTGATCTTTGTCAAGTGGATCAAGTACCCACCCAGCCAGTCCCACATAGCACCAAGTCTGCTTATTGGTAAGTGAAGAGTTACTCTGAAAATCTTTCATCCATCCTTGTGTGTATTCTGAGGCCTTATTAGGGGAAAAAAAAAGGGGGGGGGGGGGAGACCCACTTCCCCCTACCAAGCATGTCATAAGAGTTGGCTAATTACGGATGTTTCCTTCGAAGTCGGGGTGTATCTGCCTGAGAGGCGAGGAATCAGTATTCTGCAAACAAATAAGCCAGATTTGTTAAATAAATGTGCAGGCAAAACTCAGGTTCTGGAACAAGACTAAAAGTCCAGAAGTGGACGAACAACCAGACCTTTCTGCCAGAGTTTACAGCCAGTGAACATGAAGAAGAAGAAGAATATCTGTTTTTGGTCTCTGTGGTTAGGCCTCACATTTTGAAGGTCATAGGTTCATATCATGGGACTGTCTTTTGAGTGCAATTTTTAATGCAGATACAATGGGATTGTTATTGCAGCTGCAAAGTTCATGCTTTGTGCAATGCTTTTCGGAGGTAGATAGCTATGCTGCAGAGAGAGCGAGAGAGAGAGACCACAACTAATTATCTTGAGAAAACCACGAACGACCCTTGAAACGTCAATTATGTTTCTCTTAATTTAGGTACTGTATTGGTCAGTGGGGTTTCAAATGCTCCAGTAATTATCTTTTTGTTAAGTCCATTTTTTCAACATATTTCTAACATTGGTATTCTCAGGTCTCATTGACATGTTCCTGTTCAACTATGGCAAGTATATGCCAGAGAGCGAGCATGACCCAAGAAAAGCAGACGAGAAAGTTTTTATGTACGGCGCACAGGTGAGAATATATATTATATTGGTCAATTCGGCTAGCGGAATTAAATGATCAAGGTTTTTCTTTGTTAACGGGTGAGGATAACTTTTGATTAGTGTCCAAAATTGATGCCAGGTATTATTCTTCATTTGTGTTGATGGTGGCAAGCCGTACAACATCCTGACTTGTCTGTGTTCATGGTGGCAAGCCGTACAACATCCTGACTTGTCTGTGTTCATGGTGGCAAGCTGTACAACATCCTGACTTGTCTGTGTTCATGGTGGCAAGCTGTAAAACATCCTGACTTGTCTGTGTTCATGGTGGCAAGCCGTACAACATCCTGACTTGTCTGTGTTCATGGTGGCAAGCAAAACAACATCCTGACTTGTCTGTGTTCATGGTGGCAAGCCGTACAACATCCTGACTTGTGTTCATGGTGGCAAGCCATACAACATCCTGACTTGTCTGTGTTCATGGTGGCAAGCCATACAACATCCTGACTTGTCTGTGTTCATGGTGGCAAGCCGTACAACATCCTGACTTGTGTTCATGGTGGCAAGCCGTACAACATCCTGACTTGTCTGTGTTCATGATGGCAAGCCGTACAACATCCTGACTTGTCTGTGTTCATGGTGGCAAGCCGTACAACATCCTGACTTGTGTTCATGGTGGCAAGCCGTACAACATCCTGACTTGTCTGTGTTCATGATGGCAAGCCGTACAACATCCTGACTTGTCTGTGTTCATGGTGGCCAGCCGTACAACATCCTGACTTGTCTGTGTTCATGGTGGCAAGCTGTACAACATCCTGACTTGTCTGTGTTCATGGTGGCAAGCTGTACAACATCCTGACTTGTCTGTGTTCATGGTGGCAAGCCGTACAACATCCTGACTTGTCTGTGTTCATGGTGGCAAGCCGTACAACATCCTGACTTGTCTGTGTTCATGGTGGCAAGCTGTAAAACATCCTGACTTGTCTGTGTTCATGGTGGCAAGCCATACAACATCCTGACTTGTCTGTGTTCATGGTGGCAAGCAAAACAACATCCTGACTTGTCTGTGTTCATGGTGGCAAGCCGTACAACATCCTGACTTGTCTGTGTTCATGGTGGCAAGCCGTACAACATCCTGACTTGTCTGTGTTCATGGTGGCAAGCCGTACAACATCCTGACTTGTCTGTGTTGATGGTGGCAAGCCGTACAACATCCTGACTTGTCTGTGTTGATGGTGGCAAGCCGTACAACATCCTGACTTGTCTGTGTTCATGGTGGCAAGCCGTACAACATCCTGACTTGTCTGTAGTCATGGCGGCAAGCCGTACAACATCCTGACTTGTCTGTGTTCATGGTGGCAAGCCGTACAACATCCCGACATGTCTGTGTTCATGGTGGCAAGCCATACAACATCCTGACTTGTCTGTGTTCATGGTGGCAAGCCATACAACATCCTGACTTGTCTTGTGTTCAAGGTGGCCAGACGAGCAAGAACCATAACCTTTGATCTCCCTCGACACCCAAAACTTTACAGAAGAAAGTAAGAGAAAAGAAAAAGCGTAGTCATTGGTGCACATTCTTATCAAGACAGTGGTCCTGGTTTAATCTCCAGCTGCCACAGTTATGTTTCGTGGTAAGGTCAGCAGTGAGAATAACTCAGCTTTAGATAGTGGGCACCAGTGAGATCAACTCAGCCTTAGTCATTGGGCATCAGTGAGATCAACTCAGCCTTAGACAGTGGGCACCACTGAGATCAACTTAGCCTTAGTCAATGGGCACCAGTGAGATCAACTCAGCCTTAGTCTGTGGACATCAGTGAGATCACCTCAGCCCTAGACAGTGGGCACCAGTGAGATCAACTCAGCTTTAGACAGTGGGCACCAGTGAGATCAACTCAGTCTCAGACAGTGGGCACCAGTGAGATCAACTCAGTCTTAGACAGTGGGCATCAGTGAGATCAACTCTGCCTTAGACAGTGGGCACCAGTGAGATCAACTCTGCCTCTTGTTGTTCTAGAACTGAGTTTGAAATACAGATTCGTTTTCCACATTTAGTATATTTGTATGCAGACTATTGGTTTCTCGCCTCTTAGGCAGATGCACTCTTGACTTCCAAGGAAACATCCCTGATTTCTTGCCTGCTACCCAGTGCTTGTTAATGAGGCATTGAGTCTATTTTCCCCCCACCCCCCACCCCCACCCCATAAGGAGGCCTCAGAACCCACACGAGGAGTGGTACTGCAAAAGCCAATCTGGCTGCCTGTCTTGTTTCTCAACACACCTGCATATCCTGGAGCAAAGTTCCTTCTTCTTCTTCTTCTTCTTCTTCTTCTTCTGCTTCTTCTTCTGCTTCTTCTTCTGCTTCTTCTTCTTCTTCTTCTTCTGCTTCTTCTTCTTCTTTTTCTTCTTCTTCTTCTTCTTCTTCTTATTTTTCTATTTCTTCTTCTTCTTCTTTTTCTTCTTCTTCTTCTTTTTCTATTTCTTCTTCTTCTTTTTCTTCACATTCACCGGCTGTAAACTCTGGCAGAAAGTTTTGAGTGTTCGTCCACCTCCGGATTTTAGTTTTGTTCCAGAACCTGAGTGTGTGTGTGCACATCTTTTTCACAGATATGGTTTATTTGTATGCACACTTGGTTCCTTGTCTCTCAGACAGATGTACTCTGAGTTGTAAGGAAGCTCCCAGTTAGTCAACCCCTACAACATGCTTGTTGGGGAGGCAGTGGGTCTGTGCTTGTTTGCCCCACAATGGGGCCCTGGAGCTTACCCTGAGAGAGCAAAGATCCAAAAGCCATCAACTTCTGGGACTCTTCTTAAAACGATGCTTGCCACTGTACATGGAACATGTCTTCTTCCATCTTTGCTATCATGTTTTGTGAGTTGCTCAGCATATGATTACCATGTAATTTGTTTGTTGTAGGAAGGGCTGCAGGATTTCTTTGTTGTTCTGGCCGTCCTCTGTGTTCCCTGGATGATGCTGGCCAAGCCTTTGTTCACATGGTATCAAGCCAAATATGGACAGGTATGTCTTTTCACATTCATTATAAATGTTTTAAAAATTGATTTGTTGTTTTCAACTTCTTTTTGGTTGTTACTGCTACATGCAGACTGCTTTTTTATTTTTAAACAGTATTTTTGTGTGCCCACCATAACTGTATAGTCTGTGTAGTAGTCCACCATAACTGTATAGTCTGTGTAGTAGTCCACCATAACTGTATAGTCTGTGTAGTAGTCCACCATAACTGTATAGAGTCTGTGTAGTAGTCTACCATAACTGTATAGAGTCTGTGTAGTAGTCCACCATAACTGTATAGAGTCTGTGTAGTAGTCCACCATAACTGTATAGAGTCTGTGTAGTAGTCCACCATAACTGTATAGAGTCTGTATAGTGGTCCACCATAACTGTATAGAGTCTGTGTAGTAGTCCACCATAACTGTATAGAGTCTGTGTAGTAGTCTACCATAACTGTATAGTCTGTGTAGTAGTCCACCATTACTGTATAGAGTCTGTATAGTAGTCCATCATAACTGTATAGAGTCTGTGTAGTAGTCCATCATAACTGTATAGAGTCTGTGTAGTAGTCCATCATAACTGTATAGAGTCTGTGTAGTAGTCCACCATAACTGTATAGAGTCTGTGTAGTAGTCCACCATAATTGTATAGAGTCTGTGTAGTAGTCTACCATAACTGTATAGTCTGTGTAGTAGTCCACCATAACTGTATAGAGTCTGTATAGTAGTCCACCATAACTGTATAGACTCTGTTTAGTAGTCCATCATAACTGAAAGCCTGTGTAGTACTGGGGCCTTTAGGGAATCGCAGAAAAGTAACACTTTTGGCACCTTTCCATCTTTCCAGACAATAGTGTTATATTTCAATATAACATATGGTGATTTTTATGGTAATATTTACCAGTAATGATAATGAATGGTGCTGATTTTGATGGTTTGTATGGTAATATTTACCAGTAATGATAACAATGGATGGTGCTGATTATGATGGTTTGTATGGTAATTTTTACCAGTAATGATAATGAATGGTGCTGATTTTGATGGTTTGTATGGTAATATTTACCAGTAATGATAACGGATGGTGCTGATTATGATGGTTTTCAGAATTCCTCCTCTAAGAGCGTGCCACATGATGATGAAGATGATGATGAAGAAGTCATGTTTTTAAATCTAAGCACTGCCAGACCTCCCGCTAACGGCTCTGCCATTCTCCCCACCACCTCTGCTACTAACAGCAGCCCTGGCATCACCCCGGAGGTGATCTTTTGTCTCTTGCACACTACTCTTGCTGCATGGGGTGGCCTACTAGCATGCACAGAGGATCATTTTTTTAACAGGCCCTTTTATTTTTATGGGATAAGGAAACTGGTGAATAGATGGTGAACTTTGGTATGTGAAGCTATAGGTGTACTAATCATGGTTTGTGCATCTTTTATTATTTTGTTTATCACACGCTCGACCGGTTAAGAATTTAGGTCTTTCATACAAGAGACTCCGGTTCAAATCCTCAGTAAGGTTAGAAATTTTTTTTTTTTGTATGTGGGCGGGTAAAAATAAAATTCTGACCTGTACAATCCATTGCGACAGCACCAGCCAAGTGGCCGTAAATCCTCAGGCTCAAAGACCCCCCCACTTTCCCCCCCCCCCTTTTTTTTAACACCGCAGAAGTGGTCAATGCAGGCAGTAATTGCACGTTAACTTTGTTTCTGCAGCATTTAAATAAATTATTGTGGTCCTGTTTATTATGTTTCCAAGCCCAGGATTAGAGTAACTTCCCTTGCTGTTCATGTCTCCTTAGGTCGCTGGACCTCTCCTATGTTGTGGGGGAGGTCATGTTGTCTTTATTGTGAACGGTTTAACCGTTGCCTCTTTTTCGTTTTCTCACCGTTCGCTTGGGTGATTATTTTCACGTTCTGCTACCTGGTTCGGGAGTATGTAAACGGCGATATTTTTCTATTCTAATGCTTTTTTTCTCTCGGGGGATAGCCACCGCTAATGAACATAAAAAATTCAAAAACCTCACAGTTTTGATAGCCAAGAATCGTCGTGCCTGCGGCGCTTCCCCCTACTTCTCACTTGTAAACAGGCGCCTGTAGCGCCCGAAATAGACTCACAACCTCCCACAAACATTACATACGTTGAGTGAACGCCAAACCAAGCCATATCATAACACCCTAGCAACATAGGAGAGGTCCAGTGATCTAAGGAGACATAAATGGCAAGGGAAGTTACTCTGATCCTGGGCCTGGAAACGTGAACAGGACCATTATTGTCATAAGTACAAAGGGTTAAAGTTGCAGCTGGGACAATGTTTTTTTTTTCTATCCTTTCTCTTCCATTGGAGCATTTGCCCTCAGCCTACTAGTGCCAAGAGCTTTATAGACTTGTTCATGATTGATTGAATGTTGTAGTCTACAGGTTGAGGTACCCAGTAACATCAAACCTCCTTACTTGATTCTTATGACATGACACGCTTGATCGCTTATTCTTTGCCTCCCTAATGGGTCCTCATGGACACAAGGCAGTGTCAGCTGCAGCAAATATTAACTGAGCTGCCCAAAGGGCATGTGCCTCTTCTGCTTCTGAAACACAATTATAATGGAAGCTGTCTTCAGCAGGGTTGAACATAGTCAAAGTCAGTTCCACTGCCCTTCCCCCTCCCTTTTTCCCCACCACCACCACCACCATCAAATTGATTATGAGGACTTCTGATTCTTCATTTTCCTTTTCCTTTTCTACTTCCCTTATCTGCCCCTATCCCTCACTGAAGTATAGACCCTCAACGAACTCTTGCCCAGCCATCCGATCTTTTCCATTTCATGCAGCTCCCTCTCGTCATTCACTACTCCATGAATTTTTACGTCTCCCTTTGTCTTTGTTACAGGTTGAGTTTCAGAAGAAGAAAGTTTTAGTTATAGAAGGTTTTCTTGATTTTTTTATCCTATCCAATACCAACATCTTTTTTGCAGCTTTTAATAATGCTTGATTACAAGCACTGGGTTTTTTCTTCTGAAAAATTACATTGGCTCTCAGGTCGACCCAGCCTTGAATGGGTACTGGGTGAAGTCCTGGTAATCTGGTAATCATAGTTTCAGCTTCATAGCAAACGGGTCACCCCATAGTTGCTCCGCTCCTGTGCCAACAAAAAAACACACATAGCTCACAGTGTCACACCATGCACTCAACTCAGAAGCTGGGCGACGAAACTATATCCTTCCAGTCTACAAATGGAGCAGAAATGCAACAGCCTCCGTCTGGCAGGAAAAAAAAAAGGTGGCCGTGCCTAGCGTCCATTTTGACCTGGGTGAAGTCCTGGAAAGTAAAGGTGGCTGGCATGATGTTGACCAAATCACCCCCTCAATGCCGATTGGTTTATAAAATATAGGTTTAGCCCATTTTGCCCAGTACGCCCAAAGGTGTGGAAAGGGTCCTTTAACTTACTATTTCCCACTTCAGCCTGGGAAGAATGGGTCATGACAAAGTAGCATCTCAAGTGAAGACAGTAGCTGTGTGCATTATGCTAAATATACCAGACAACTGGGTCTTGAATAAGGGCAACAACAGAAATGCATTAGAAAGGTTTTCAGTAAACAGTCTGTGGGAGAGAGTGTGTTCTTGAAGATTGCATTAATTAGGTTCGCTCCCTGGCAGAGCTGGACTTTTTTCAGAAATGACCTTGACTCCCAGGTCGTCCCAGCCTTAAGTGGGTACCAGGTGCAGACCCGGTAAGTAAAGGTGGCAGGCGTGATGCTGACCGCATCACCCATCTTGTGCCGATTGGTCTATAAAAATATAGGTCTTGCCCTATATGCCCTATACGTCTAATGGCGGGGAAAAAGGACCTTTACTTTTTTACTTACTTTTTTATTGTATTAATTTATTGGTGGAGGTTCAAGTCTTTGGCTGTTCCAATATAGATGCTTATAATTTACATTTGTGCATGTAAAGGTAAAAGGCACTCCTTTGGCCATTACTGTTGCAGCATTGTAATGTATTACTTCTAGTCTTTTGTATGTACTTGATTACTGCATCATCCCGGGAAGTGACCATCATCACTTCTGGCCAAAATAGCTCAGAGCCAGGTAACCGCTGATGCTCTGAAAAGTTTTTTTTTTTTTTTTTTGGGACTAGGAGTCCAAAGGTTCCATGGCCCAGCCACTGAGATGGGTGCTAGGTGCGACTTTGGAAGCTGCAGATTTCATGTGAAAAGTGTTGGGTTTTTCTGTTGTACCCGTGGCGTGTGGTTGACTGTACTAAAAAAGGCGGATGGGAATGGCATGGACTTTTGCGGGGGCAGTGCCAGCTTTCATGATTGACCATTCACGCCATTTGAGCAGCAGTTCTGGCATGGGACCATTAGTGTTTGAACATCTGACAGCTGCCTTATGCATTTTTACATTGAATGTGCAAGCTTTAAGATTTTGCTTTAACTGACAAGTTTTTCACTAGTTTTCAATGAAGGACATTTGTGTGATTTCCACTGGCACAAGAACACAGCAATTATGATGATGACCTGTCTACAGTGGTGTTGGAATGTCCACTGATTAACTAACTAGTGAAGTGACCACCTTCTGCCTTCTTAGTTTTCTTTCCCAGAATAGAAAGACTAGCACCCATTTATGTTCCATAGTGTAATGTTGTGAATTCCCGGGGAAACCCCAGAGAGTTCCCGATGGGGAGAAAAAGGTCGGAGGACCCGTAAGAGAGAAGAGAAAAACGGGAGAAGTGAGTCTCGTGTGTCTCATAGTGAATGAAGTGAGAGACACAAGAAAAGCATGAGACGTGAACGGAAGACGTGAACCGAGAGACTGAAGTAAGACAGTTGAAGTTCGGCCCTGACTGAGAGAGGACGCGTGAATGAACGCCTGAGAAGAATAAATGATTTGTGAAGTGAACGTTATATTTCAATAGGAGGACTGAATGTTTTTCCATACGTCGTAATGTCAGATATCAGAGTTCGTGAAGTATAGATGGATGGTTCGAGAGACGCTGATAAATTCCTGTAGTGTGTGGGAAGTCCGACCAGGTGGCTAAATTCAGCCAACCAAGACGAGCACGAGGAAGCGTGAATGTATGCTTGCGATAACTGGCGATTCAACGAATAAAAGCAAAGAACTCAATATTCGTTCATGCTGTGTCGTTTCAACTCACTGTTCGTCTGAAAGCAATGTAAACAACACATACCCCTAGATGAGCACATTACAAGTGGAGGCTCTAAAACGGACACATCCGGGACAAAAAACAGCGACAGAAGATAACCGGAACATCCCCGAAAACACAGCTGGTTGGACCAATTGAACTCGACAGCTAATAACAGAGCTGAACAGTCAATGTAAGTGGCGTACTGTGTCAAGGTCGATTTCCAGTAATCGTCTGAGGTAACAGCAGTTGTTAGTCAAAATTTATTTGTTCAGAACAAGCAACGACAAACATGGTCAGTGTAGTGACCAAAAACCCGGCCAGTTGGACCAGTTAAACTTCACAGCTCAAAGCGGGGCTGCAGAGTTGACGTAAGTGGGGGACTGGGTCAAGGCCGCTATACAGCCATCATCCGTGGTAACACCAGTTGCGGTGTCGAAATTTACCTCAAGAAAATGTGTAGAAATTTCAAGTACAGTTTTCCTGTGTAAGGATGGCCAAATTCGCCACTGGGTAACGTGTCGAAATTAGTTATCGTTACAGTGTCATCATAACAACTATACCACGTATCGTTACAGTGTCATCATAACAACTATACCACGTATCGTTACAGTGTGATCGTAACAACTATACTGCGTATTGTTACAGTGTGATCGTAACAACTATACTGCGTAATGCTAACGTGTGATCGTAACAACTATACTGTTTTTACGACATGAAATTAGTAATTGGTCAGTCCAGTGTTTGAAACAGTAGTTGCAGAGGACAACAGCAACCAAATAGTAATCGCTAAACATGCTAACATAGCGCAAGTGTGTTAAGACAAGGCATCTAGCTGATTGACATTGGTCAAGCGGACAGCTGACTATTATCCACATATCCAAACTTACATACAGCTAGCGAAACAGCGATATATGAACATCTGTAGCACAGTGTAGAACGGTTCATAAGTATACGTGCAGAACAGTTTCCTGTGATTTCCTTCAAGTCTTTACAACAGACAGAAAATTTCCATAAACTATTCAGATTGACACCCATGTTCAATTTATAGACGAGTGCCGCTATTTTTCAAAAAAGTACACTACTTCCATAATGAACCGCAATATGAATTCAGACGGGTAGTGGCCAATTAATGAAGTGACATTACCAACCGGAAGATTCAATTGCACGACGCGATCTACAAGAGACTCGTTCAATATATTTCCGTTAAACCCTAGAAATGTGCTATAGCGAAAAGGAGGATCCGTAGAAAAGACTGTGATTTAGCTCGATAGGAGCCATAATAATTTTTTTTTAAAAGTTGAGTAATTAAGTTCATAGTTTGATATTATTGTTCTGAGTAGGTAGAAAACTACTCGGTTAAACATAGTGATTATATATCACATAATAATTTTGTTGGTGGTGATTATATTGCTATTAAGCGTGATATTTGTGAACGCATTTGTAATTGTTATATTTGTACAGGAATATTGTATACATCTACAGGTCAAAAAATGGCGGAATGGGTAGCCATTGGTAAAGAATTAGGACTTCAGGGCGACGAGTTAAGAAAGTATGTGGATGAAAAACAATTGAGAAAAGCAGCAGAAGAACGAGAAGAACGCAGACTTGTGCGTGAACACGAACTACGTCTCAAAGAGAAAGAAGCAGTGAAAGAGGCTGAATTGAAACAGATGGAACTACTACAACAAAAGGAAAGTAAAGAAAAAGAGGCTGAATTGAAACAGATGGAACTACTACAACAAAAAGAGATTGAGGAGAAAAAATTACAGCTAGAAAAACAGAGGTTAGAGGCGCAAATACAAGCTGACAAAGAAAAAGCAGAAACTCAGATCAGAACAAAGGAAATGGAAAATGAGTCAAAAAGAGAAGCAGCCATAGAAAAAGAGAGAATTAAAGCAGAAGAGAACAAATTCAAAATATGCAGGAATAGTCCGAAATTACTGCAAGGAAGACGACATCGGAGCGTATATAGCCAATTTCGAACTAGGTATGCACATGCATAACGTCCCATTGCAAGACTACGCTTTAATCTTTCAAAAACACCTGGCATTTGAACCTTTAAAGATTCTGGAAACAATTCCGGAAACCAAAAGACTAGATTACAACTATATCAAAGAAAGGTTAATGAAGCATTACAACCTGCACGAAGCTGGCTACCGAAAACAGTTCAACGATTTGAGACCAAAAAGTAGTCAAACATTTGCAGACTATCTGTCAGAAGTGCAGAACATATTCCAAAAATGGGTTGAAGCAGCCAATGTAAAAAATGACTATAAGTTATTGGTTGATTTGTTGTTAAGATGTAAAATGTTAGAATCTCTTCCACAGCCAATGGCAACTTTCCTAAAGGAAAATAAGCCAACAAATTTAGATTCTTTAGAAGAAGTAGGTGAAAATTATTTTGCAGCACACCCTGATATCTTCGTGCTATCAAGTTCTGATTTGATAGAAGTGGGAGCAGCAGCCTATGCAAAACCATACCAACAGAAATTTCAGAACAAAAACTTTAGGTATGGCAAAAAAGAGGTAAAGACCATCAATTGCAACCACTGTAACAAAACACATGGTGACGACGCACCTTGTGATAAAAGCCCACAATTTAATGAAAGAATCGAACAAGTGATTGCTCATAGAAAAAACAAGTTAAAGAGGTATGAAAATGCAGTAAAATGTTATATTTGTGGATGTTATTTGCACACCAGACGTAACTGTCCTGCTATAAAACGATTCAAGGAGGCACATGTAGTATGTGTAACATCAGATGATGAATCAGAAAGCGATTCAGCTGAAGCCAATTCAGCTACCATGTACGAAACAGAAAAAGAATGTAAAATATGTTCTAAATTCCATAAGGAAGGCAACCTACCGTGTGGACACCTGATACCCATTCAGAACGCTAATCTGGCAACACACGGCCACAGTACTCTGAAATTTCAGAAAGGTCAGATCCATGGGCAAACCATATCACTCCTTAGGGACACTGGTGCATCTATTTCCGGAGTGCATCAAAGACTGATTAGACCAGAAGATTTAACAGACAAATACATCAATTGTCGTACCTTTGGTGGTAGCATCGAAAGATATCGACTTGCTAACGTGTTTGTTAAAACACCATATTTAGAAAAGTTCATAACTGTTGCAGTATTACCATCCCCTTGTGCTGATTTGATTTTGGGAAACAGGGAAGATTTAAGAACAGTAACCGACAGGGACATTGTAGCTTGGGAACAAAAAAATATTCCAAAGTATTGTCAGAATGAAAGTACGGAAGACAACTCCCCATATCCCAAAGAATGCTGTAATGTGAGTGAGAGTAAGGTTACGAAAGACAACCCTCCAAATCCCAGTGAGAGTGTCAACCCAAGTGAGAATGAAGATGCAAAAGGTAACACTCCATACCCCAAAGAAGAACGTGTCAGAGAAAGCAAGAAGAATAGCAGTCGTAACAAAGCCCAGCACAGAAAGAGAAAAAGTGAAATGAATGAAAGCGAAGGATGCAAGAATAAACAGCCTTCAAAGACAGAAGCTAAGCTTGGCAGAAAAAAGTGTGTGGTAACAAAAACAACAGTAACTGAAAACACTAACAACACAGAAACAAAACACAGTGTAGATATACATCAAATGAAACATTCTATTCTCTGTGATTGTTGTAAAAAATATTGCAAATCGCTGAGTCCTGAAACAAAGAAACGATACGATATGTTAACAAAAAAGTATCATGACAGTTCACAAAAGAAACACCATGTACAGAAACGTCAGAATAATGCATCACATTATACACATGGTTGGATGTGGATACTACACTTCATTTTAACTATATGGCAGATTGTTTTGACGACATTCCAGACAAAGAACTTAGAGTTATTCTATACTATTTATGCCATTCAAATAGTGCAACTTTTGGTGACTGGATATCCTAGTCGGAAAAACTTCAATTCACAAGTCTTGGTGATTATAAAAAGCTGTCAAATTCTCAAAAGTGTTACACTACTTGCATTGCTACTACTAAAACTATTGCTTCTACACATGGTTTATTCTAAACACTTTCCTCATTCTGTGATTACACATATAACTTGTCGGTGACAGCAGTCACATACAGTAAGCAGATTATTTTAATATATTGTGATATTAGGTAAACCAGTCCACTTTAATCAAACAGTTTTAATTGGGTCTGTATACATTAGCACGGAATTAATTATCATATATCGGGTATAACAATATTTAGAAACCACCCATTACAGTGTGTCATAAAGATGTATTAGTTATATCAAAAATAATAGTAACATGTGAAGTAAAAAAGACAGGTGCACACACAACATAAGCAGCGAATGTTTGCAAATAGAAGTACCAAACTGATGGCCTTCGAACCCGGTCAAGAAGTGGGCTGCTACCAAAAGTCAGATGAACTATGTATCGAATGGCGTGACCCATATACGATTATTCCTATAAAGGGAAATTGAAAAGGTATAATGTTAACATGAGACGTGAACGGAAGACGTGAACCGAGAGACTGAAGTAAGACAGTTGAAGTTCGGCCCTGACTGAGAGAGGACGCGTGAATGAACGCCTGAGAAGAATAAATGATTTGTGAAGTGAACGTTATATTTCAATAGGAGGACTGAATGTTTTTCCATACGTCGTAATGTCAGATATCAGAGTTCGTGAAGTATAGATGGATGGTTCGAGAGACGCTGATAAATTCCTGTAGTGTGTGGGAAGTCCGACCAGGTGGCTAAATTCAGCCAACCAAGACGAGCACGAGGAAGCGTGAATGTATGCTTGCGATAACTGGCGATTCAACGAATAAAAGCAAAGAACTCAATATTCGTTCATGCTGTGTCGTTTCAACTCACTGTTCGTCTGAAAGCAATGTAAACAACACATACCCCTAGATGAGCACATTACACATAGCAACACTAACTAGCATAGAAAGTGTGAAATACTAGGTGTTTCATGTACGCTAGTTTGTGGCATAATTAGGTTAACCAGTTCCCTTGCTGATGTCCTGTCCCTTTTTGTACTGTATTGATTGTTTGGTATACCAGAGATAGTATGTGACGGTATAATTTGCTTAAGTAATCACTCAAACTAATCCTCTGGGTGATAGAACTACTGAGGGTACTTTTGTGATGGGCACCCTTTGAGTGATTTGAGAGACTGATAATTCACTGATTCTTTTAATAATCAATTATGCTATACAGGGGTTTGCATGCTTGACATGGTTGAGTAATCTGAGCGACAAGATTGTTCGCTAATTGATTATTATGTTTTTAAACTAATTACTAATTGGTGACTCTGGGTATTTGCATGATACGCACATGTGGGTAATTTGGGGGTGGTTCTTTTACTTTTCACTAACTGATACAGCTACTCAGTTAACTGTGATAAGACATGGTTGAGTAATTTACTGTGTGGTAGGCATTGTTGGGTAGTTGTTATGTGGTAGTCATGGTTGAATTATTTTTTGTTAAATGGGCATGTTTGAGAAAGTCATTATGTGCTAGACGTTGTTGCTTAATTTTTGTGACAAAGCTTAGGTATTTAGGATACAAGGTTATTTGTTCATAAAAATGTACCAAACCAAATGAAAATTAGAACTGGTCAGCTTCTCATTATCACAGTCACAAACGACAAGTGAACGTTGTGGCTACAAAGCCTTCATCAGTTCATGAAGTGAGTTCATGTTATTTGTTGATTGATTTTCTAATGGATGAAGCTGCCAGTCATCAGCTCATGAAGTGAGTTAATGTTATTTTCTGATGGTCAGTGCACTTCTTGCCCTAGATGCCCACAAAATTCCCCAGTCTGTTGACTCCTGAATACTTGTATGTTGACAGTTCAAGCATCAGCCTCTGTCTGTGAACAGTGGGGATCTGTTGGAGTCTGGCGATGTGGTTCACAACACAGAGAGCAATGGACCACTACACAGTGAAGCTGGGGTACAAGAAGAGGTGAGTTCATGACCTCTGGTCACTGATGGCCTATAATATTGATGTCTTCCCCATGTCTGTTCCGGGGCCCCATTGTGGGGAAAACAAGAATAGACCCACTGCCCGCCCCCCCCCCCCCTTCCACCCTTCCATGAAGCATGTCATAAGAGTCAAATAATTAGGGGCTTCCTTTGAAGTCAGGGTGCATCTGCCTGAGAAGCAAGGAACCAGCAGTCTACAAACAGATAAGCCAGGTGTGTAAAACTGATGTGCACACAACAGTGAGGTTCTGAAACAAGACTGAAGTCCATAGGTGGACGAACATCCAGTACTTTCTGTCAGAGTTTACACTGGTGAATTTGAAGAAAAAGATATTGATGAGTCTTGTCATTGTTGATGTTTGCTGATCATGAAAGTTCTGCATTGACAGTAAATATCATTTCCCAAAACGTTAGTTTTGACAATTAGCCTAATAAGAAATGTTTAGTTATTCTTCTCTCAGCTTATCTAGTCCAGGTGAGTGAGGAAAACAGCTAGTCACTTCACCCTGCCGTGAAGATTTGATTCATGAGTGAAGTGCATAAGTGAAGTCTGCATAATTGCATGAAGACATAGATGAAAGACACACATTGAGGAAACCGGAAAACATGATGACTAGAATGTCTTTGCACTGGAATCTGGAGGAGTACAAGCAGACCTAAAGAAAAGAAAAAAACAGTAATAGTGACAAAAAATCAAGTAACTGCATGTGATAGCAAATGATAGGACAACTTAGTTGAGTTAGTTGAGGGCCTATGCTCCATTGGGAGATAGGGAAGAAGAAGACACAGGACAAAGAGGATTTTTGATTCATTGTAATTAACTTCTAGTGAGGGGGTGACACTGATGGAGAAGAAGAAGAAAATGATGATGAGTATATAAACCTGTGTAGCATAACAGTTGACTATAATTATAATTCGTAAACGTTCACCATGTGGGTTCCAGGGCCCTATTGTGGGGAAAACAAGAATAGACCCACTGCCTGCCCACAAGCATGTCGTAACAGTTGACGGGAGCTTCCTTCCAAGTCGAAGCACATCTGCCTGGGAGGCAAGGAACCAACATTCTGCATGCAAATAAGTCAGACATGTGAAATGGATATGCACGCAACACTCAGTTTCTGAAACAGGACTCGAGTCCAGAAGTGGCTGAACAAGCAAAACTTTCCGTCAGAGTTTGAGGCCAGTGAACACGAAGAAGAAGAAGATTTGTAAACGTCTAATTGAAGCTATCCATATAACACCAAATTATTTTGTCACTTTTATTCACAACTTATCCAGCACACTGATCTCAGCGAGATATTTATCCACCAAATTATCCACACCATAGAGTTCTGCCTGGGATGTATCTCTCACACAGCGTCATATCTCCGTCTCTGGGCTTTGTCACTAGCCCATGCTCGTAAGTTGGTTTGTGCTTATAGTTAATGGTTATAAGTTCACATTTCAGGGCCAAGAAGTTATTGTTTGTGCTTGTAGTTATTGGTTATAAGTTCACATTTCAGGGCCAAGAAGTTATTGTTTGTGCTTATAGTTATTGGTTGTAAGTTCACATTTCAGGGCCAAGAAGTTATTGTTTGTGCTTATAGTTATTGGTTGTAAGTTCATATTTCAGGGCCAAGAAGTTATTGTTTGTGCTTATAGTTATTGGTTGTAAGTTCATATTTCAGGGCCAAGAAGTTATTGTTTGTGCTTGTAGTTATTGGTTGTAAGTTCACATTTCAGGGCCAAGAAGTTATTGTATGTGCTTATAGTTATTGGTTGTAAGTTCATATTTCAGGGCCAAGAAGTTATTGTATGTGCTTATAGTTATTGGTTGTAAGTTCATATTTCAGGGCCAAGAAGTTATTGTTTGTGCTTATAGTTATTGGTTGTAAGTTCATATTTCAGGGCCAAGAAGTTATTGTTTGTGCTTATAGTTATTGGTTGTAAGTTCATATTTCAGGGCCAAGAAGTTATTGTTTGTGCTTATAGTTATTGGTTGTAAGTTCATATTTCAGGGCCAAGAAGTTATTGTTTGTGCTTATAGTTATTGGTTGTAAGTTCATATTTCAGGGCCAAGAAGTTATTGTTTGTGCTTATAGTTATTGGTTGTAAGTTCATATTTCAGGGCCAAGAAGTTATTGTTTGTGCTTATAGTTAATGGTTGTAAGTTCATATTTCAGGGCCAAGAAGTTATTGTTTGTGCTTATAGTTATTGGTTGTAAGTTCATATTTCAGGGCCAAGAAGTTATTGTTTGTGCTTATAGTTATTGGTTGTAAGTTCACATTTCAGGGCCAAGAAGTTATTGTTTGTGCTTATAGTTATTGGTTGTAAGTTCACATTTCAGGGCCAAGAAGTTATTGTTTGTGCTTATAGTTATTGGTTGTAAGTTCACATTTCAGGGCCAAGAAGTTATTGTTTGTGCTTATAGTTAATGGTTGTAAGTTCACATTTCAGGGCCAAGAAGTTATTGTTTGTGCTTATAGTTAATGGTTGTAAGTTCACATTTCAGGGCCAAGAAGTTATTGTTTGTGCTTATAGTTATTGGTTGTAAGTTCATATTTCAGGGCCAAGAAGTTATTGTTTGTGCTTGTAGTTATTGGTTGTAAGTTCATATTTCAGGGCCAAGAAGTTATTGTTTGTGCTTGTAGTTATTGGTTGTAAGTTCATATTTCAGGGCCAAGAAGTTATTGTTTGTGCTTGTAGTTAATGGTTGTAAGTTCATATTTCAGGGCCAAGAAGTTATTGTTTGTGCTTGTAGTTAATGGTTGTAAGTTCATATTTCAGGGCCAAGAAGTTATTGTTTGTGCTTGTAGTTATTGGTTGTAAGTTCATATTTCAGGGCCAAGAAGTTATTGTTTGTGCTTATAGTTATTGGTTGTAAGTTCATATTTCAGGGCCAAGAAGTTATTGTTTGTGCTTGTAGTTATTGGTTGTAAGTTCATATTTCAGGGCCAAGAAGTTATTGTTTGTGCTTATAGTTATTGGTTGTAAGTTCATATTTCAGGGCCAAGAAGTTATTGTTTGTGCTTATAGTTATTGGTTGTAAGTTCACATTTCAGGGCCAAGAAGTTATTGTTTGTGCTTGTAGTTAATGGTTGTAAGTTCATATTTCAGGGCCAAGAAGTTATTGTTTGTGCTTATAGTTATTGGTTGTAAGTTCATATTTCAGGGCCAAGAAGTTATTGTTTGTGCTTGTAGTTAATGGTTGTAAGTTCACATTTCAGGGCCAAGAAGTTATTGTTTGTGCTTATAGTTATTGGTTGTAAGTTCATATTTCAGGGCCAAGAAGTTATTGTTTGTGCTTATAGTTATTGGTTGTAAGTTCATATTTCAGGGCCAAGAAGTTATTGTTTGTGCCTTTAGTTAATGGTTGTAAGTTCACATTTAAGGCTGAAAAATTTGCTATTTCTTATAGTTATAAATTAAAATTCAGGCTGTGTGTTCAGGCTTATATACCTTTATTTAATGGTTATACGCTCACATTCAAGCCTGAAAAATATCTTTTTATTTTTGCTCTCATTTATAGTTAATGGATGTAAGTTCTTCATATGTGGGTTCCGGGGCCCCATTGTGTAGAGGGAAAAGAAAAATATAAATAAATAGGATGATGCACTCCGACTTTGAAGTGATCACCCCTAATTAGTTGCCTCCTATGACATGCTTGTTGGGGGCGGTTGTGGGTTTATTCTTCTTTTTTTTTCCGGGAAGGAGCCCTGGAACCCACATAGGGAAAAGAATCTGCAGGTGGCTGTGTTTTCTTTGACTCCATCCAGGTGAAAGTGTCTTTAAACATGAAATGTTTGTTTGCAGAATTATCAGAGGTCCTGTGGGAGATGGTTCTGAGGATTGGCCTCCGCAGCTTCAGCAGTGCCTGGGGCTCTATAGTTCTGTTCTTCATATTCCAAATATGGGCCGGGCTGACTGTTATGATCCTGGTCCTCATGGAGGGCCTGTCTGCTTTCCTGCATGCATTGAGGCTTCACTGGTCAGTTGTTTTGTCAGATATTATTCATTGTTCACTTTAGAGATCCTCTTCATCGCACATCAGACATGACCATATATGCTCCGCTGTCCTCCTAAGTATGTCTTCTTGTGTTTTTAGACTAACAACTCCCATTCTGTTCTGGTTGATTTAACGATGGGTGGCTCCTGCATGGAAAGTTTTTCTTAGCACTTTTGTGGTCAGCATTTAACTTTTCTCTGTATTTCTGCCATGATGTTTCTTTGGCGTTTCTGACATCTTTGGCTATCGTTCTTGCCGTTCTGTATTTTTCAAGATCATCTTGATTTTTGTTTTTCACCCACGACTGGTATCTACATTTCTTTTCCTTCACTGCTGTTTTTACTTCCTCGTTCCGCGAGGGTGTTATAAATTGTCTTGTGCTTCTCCTCTTTACCATTCCGCATGTTTCTCTTGTTGCTTCTAAAATTGATCCTTTAAACATTTCTTTAGACAGCCTGGTATATTCTTCAGTAATTTTTTCAAGGTATGCTTCCTGTGTGTCAGCATTCTTTAAGTTATTAATGTTGTATATTTCTTTTGTGGTTGAATGTGGTAGAAGCTAGTTTTTCAGATATGGTGGCCAAATAGCATAATTAGCTATGTGAACCACATTACAAATAAATGTTTGTCAGAGTAATGTAGTATATGATGGTCCTTTTTTAAAGCATAGCTGTGATATGTTTGCTTTTCATCTGACACATCTGACTTCTTCAGGTTTGTCCTGGTTAGATTTAGATGTGGAAATGTGTTTGTTTGTTTTTTTTTAAACCATGCACCCGTTATGCATCAAGATGTGGAAATGTTTTTTTTTTTAAACCATGCACCCGTTATGCATCAAAATGTGGAAATGTGTTTTTAAAAATCCATGTGCCCGTTATGCATCAGGGTATGGAACATTTTCTTATAATTTTTATAACTACAATAGTCAACAATCAGCTTTCATAGAAGTTAGATATCCATCATCTTTGATAATATTCAGTAACATGAAAATCCACTTTACTAAAGTCATTTAACATATGTCTCTTTTCATCCTATCTTTTTTTATTATTTTTGTTTAAACTAAAGTCAGCTAACATATCTTCTTTAGCATTCTTAGTCCTTGAGGTTCATTGCTGCAGAAATAACCAACCTCCATTCATCTGTGTGTTTGGCTTTCTCTTTGTTGCCTTAAATTGTTGCAGGTCTGCCTGTATCTTACCTCTCTTTTCTCTTCTTGGCGTGCCTCATGGTCTACTCCCTTTGTTTCTCTCCTTCATATGTTATTCTCTCTGTTTGCCCCAGCTATTGCAGTCTGTTGGCTTGCATGTTGCCAGTAATGAGTGGTGATTTAAAAAGATTACGAATTTCATTGTTCCTTTTCATGCTGCAGTCTTCACTGTTTTAATCTTTGATGGGTCCAAAGATTTGTCATAAGGCTTTGTTCTCAGAAGTTTGTAATAAGGCTGTGTTGTTTTTAGTTGTGCTCCAGATTTCAGAGCTAATATATCTGTTTATTTCTGAGATAACTCAGATGTATCTATGTACCCATCAACTTTGGTGAAACTTGTGATTGTTTCATTTCTTTTCAGGGTCGAGTTCCAGTCCAAGTTTTATGAAGGCAGTGGGCACATGTTTATTCCCTTCTCCTTCAGTCACATTGTGGATCATGGAGTAGAGGAGTTAGCATAGATGCTCAAGTATTCATTTTTCTTGTCTTCTGTGTGTAGGGAAGTAGCTAAATGTAATATTATTGGGCAGAGAAAGTGTGTGGTTGTTGCAAAGGAGAATGCTGAGATATACTCTTGATTTATATAGATCAGTGGCTCTCAAACTTCCTAATGCCGCGACCCTGTAATACAGCGACCCACAGGCATACAGTTATGTTCGTTACTTATTCATAACTTCAGTGTATATGTGTTTCCCGATAGTCTTAGGCGACCCCTGTTGAAGGGTCATTCAAACAACAACAAAAGGGTCGTGACCCGCAGATTGAGAACCGCTGATATAGATAAATGCTGAAATATCATATTTATGTATGGTGACACGTTGACCCATTTCACTGGGCTGTTGAGATGTGATTAAATGTGTAGCTGTTATATTGGGAGATGCTTTTGTATCATGTCTGTGGGTAATAGCAGTTTGGTAGTGCAAGGAGGCTTCAAATGAAAACCTTAGAAGTGTGTCAGAAATTCCATTAACTGTTCCATTGTCTTGTAACCTGTCTGTATTGCTGCTAAGGATGTAAAGAGTCTTAATCATGTGACATTACAGTGCAGATAAACATGGTGCTGTTATTATGACAGTTTAAAGATGGCCACCCCACATTTGACATGCACCAAAGAGAAACAGCTTTCTTTTATCCTTTTTTTAAATCAGTGAATAGATGAAACCTTAGGAAATTGATCGGCCAGTGAAAGTCCAGTATAATGATGCATACCAGCAAGTGTATGAGTGGTGATGTGATGTATGCCTGTCACTCCAGCAGGTGTATGAGTGGTGATGTGATGTATGCCTGTCACTCCAGCAGGTGTATGAGTGGTGATGTGATGCCTGTCAGTCCAGCAGGTGTATGAGTGGTGATGTGATGCCTGTCAGTCAAGCAAGTGTATGAGTGGTGATGTGATGCCTGTCAGTCCAGCAAGTGTATGAGTGGTGATGTGATGTATGCCTGTCAGTCTAGCAAGTGTATGAGTGGTGATGTGATGTATGCCTGTCAGTCCAGCAAGTGTATGAGTGGTGATGTGATGTATGCCTGTCAGTCAAGCAAGTGTATGAGTGGTGATGTGATGCCTGCCAGTCCAGCAAGTGTATGAGTGGTGATGTGATGCATGCCTGTCAGTCTAGCAGGTGTATGAGTGGTGATGTGATGTGATGTATGGCTGTTAGTCCAGCAAGTGTATGAGTGGTGATATGATGTATGCCTGCCAGTCTAGCAGGTGTATGAGTGGTGATGTGATATGATGTATGCCTGCCAGTCCAGCAAGTGTATGAGTGGTGATGTGATGCATGGCTTTCAGTCACAGGTTTCATCTGCGGCGTGTTACATGCCAACTAGTCTTCACATCCCTAACAACAGTATTAACAGTTTACAGTGGCATGGTTATTGTCTTTTCTTTTACACTTTTAAGGTTCATTTGAAGCATCCTTGTACATCTTGAAGGTTTTGGATAATCATTTAATGTGTGAGGTTATAACCAGAAGGATTATGGGGATAGTGCTTTTTTCTTAATTATTAGTAAGTTTGTTAAAAAATTTTCTCAGTATTTGTTTGGTTTTTTCCTTATGTTGTGCAGGAAATTATTAAATTACAATAGGAGGCATAATGTTTTTATCATTTCATCAAATGTTCATCTTTGTGACTGCCTGTAAACATATTCTTTTGAAGTTAGGGCTGTTTTTCCTATAAGAACTTGCTTCCTTTTTTCTTTGTTTCCACTTTGGGTGTCAAGGGAGGTATATGGTTCTTGATCTTCTAACCCCTTGCCCATAGACATGTCATACTGTTGTGAAGTTTATGTGATGTTATATTGCTTCCTTCTCATTTTTTAATGGGGAGAAAATGATAGGTAGCTGCTAGAGAGATTTCTATGGCAGGTTTCTTCACTTTTTTTCTTCCAAAATAAGGGCCTGAAACCTGCACAGAGAACTTTTCTTTTTTATTGAGTTCACCGGCTGTAAACTCTGGCAGAAAGTTATGCTTGTTCGTCTACTCCTGGATTTTGGTCTTGATTCAGAACTTGGATTTTGCATACACATCTGTTTTGCCGATCTGACTTTTTTGTGTGCAGATTGTTGGTTCCTTGCCTCTGAGGCGATGCATTCTGACTTTGGAAAAAAAAAACTTCTAATTATTTACTTCCTACAACATGCTTATTAGAGAGGCATTGGGTCTATTCTTTGCTCTCCAAAGTAATGCCCCAGTAACTACGCAGGAAGCATAGGGAACTTGAAGAAGACGGTTGACACTTTCTGCTGTCCTGTTGTTTGTTGCTTGTTTTATCTTGTGTTGGAGTTCCAACAGCCAGTGTGCATCTTGTTATTCATTGAAAAGATTTTCTTTTGTTTTTAATTATTAAATACCACTTGATTGACATTAACTCTTTGAGTCCCAGGGGGTTTAGCATCACAGGCCCAGGGGGTAGTAAAGAGAGTCATAAAATCAACGCATCATGCGTTCATTGGGCTTCTATGTAGGAACCTATGAATGTATGTTGCGTTCCTTGGGACTCAAAGACTTAATAAACTGGTCTGATGTTGTGTAAACATTATCCCCATTTTTTTTTTAACCCGAATTATATTACTGAAGTGATTTTAGATTACTTTTACAATTTATCAGACATTTTTTTAAGCTGCCTAAAATTTTGTTGTTGTTAATTTTTTCATTTTATATTACGATAGGTTATCATTTATTTATGAATTCATTTGAAATTATTAAATTTATTTACTTGACTGATATCCTTTTTTAAATTGTCAATGATTTTCTCTGTAATGTTCATGATTTGAGAACACAAGCATTAATTTGTTTTGTTTCTTTTTTCTCTGATTGCCAAGGGATTCATATTTCTGCATGTAAATTATCTTTGATAACCTGCACAAAAAAGATCTGGCTTCTGCATTCTTGTACATCTTGAAAGTATCTTGACATTGTTTTGTTATGGTGGTTTTTGTTTTTCTACTAATTGTATGAATCAGAGCCTTGTTTTTGGAAATTGATTTTTTTCTTCTATTTATTTAACCTTGGTTTGACAATATGATATTATATGTGTAGGTATTTTTGCACTCACTGAATAAATGCCACAGTTGTTTATGCAGGGGATAGAGTGACTATGTTTGTAAAGAGAACTCTCGTCTGTTTATGTGTAAGAAATATATTCCTCATTACATGTGTAAAGGGAGCTATGACATAACATCAGTGGGTGTACAAAAAACCAATCATTACATGTGTGAAGGGAGCTATGACATAACATCAGTGGATGTACTAAAAATCATCATTACATGTGTGAAGGGGGTTATGACATAACATCAGTGGATGTACTAAAAATCATCATTACATGTGTGAAGGGGGTTATGACATAACATCAGTGGATGTACTAAAAACCATCATTACATGTGTGAAGGGAGCTATGACATAACATCAGTGGATGTACTAAAAATCATCATTACATGTGTGAAGGGAGCTATGACATAACATCAGTGGATGTTCTAAAAACCATCATTACATGTGTGAAGAGGGCTATGACTTAACATCAGTGGGTGTACACAAAACCAATCATTACATGTGTGAAGAGGGCTATGACATAACATCAGTGGGTGTACAAAAAACCAATCATTACATGTGTGAAGGGAGCTATGACATAACTTCAGTGGATGTACTAAAAAATCATCATTACATGTGTGAAGGGGGTTATGACATAACATCAGTGGATGTACTAAAAATCATCATTACATGTGTGAAGGGAGCTATGACATAACATCAGTGGATGTACTAAAAACCATCATTACATGTGTGAAGAGAGCTATGACATAACATCAGTGGGTGTACAAAAAACCAATCATTACATGTGTGAAGGGAGCTATGACATAACATCAGTGGATGTACTAAAAAATCATCATTACATGTGTGAAGGGGGTTATGACATAACATCAGTGGATGTACTAAAAATCATCATTACATGTGTGAAGGGAGCTATGACATAACATCAGTGGATGTACTAAAAACCATCATTACATGTGTGAAGAGAGCTATGACATAACATCAGTGGATGTTCTAAAAACCTTCATTACATGTGTGAAGGGGGTTATGACATAACATCAGTGGGTGTACAAAAAACCCATCATTACATGTGTGAAGGGGGTTATGACATAACATCAGTGGATGTACTAAAAACCATTACATGTGTGAAGAGGGCTATGACATAACATCAGTGGATGTACTAAAAACCATCATTACATGTGTGAAGGGGGTTATGACAAAACATCGGTGGATGTACTAAAAAACCATCTAAAAACCATCATTACATGTGTGAAGGGGATGGTAACATAAGTGTGGATGTACTAAAAACCATTATTTCAATTATGAATAGAGCTTTACCTCAGAGAATACACACTAAAACCCATTTTATTTATGAATAGAGCTATGCCCGATATACGCTTACTTAAAATCCCTCATTGCCTTTTTGAAAGTTGCTCTGCTGACTATGTGCACTAAAAACCATTGATATATTTATGAAGAGAGTTATGTTGATTTAAATGTACTGAAAACATATTGATAAATCTGTGACAAGAGCTATACCCAGTGTGTATTCACTAAAAACCCATTATTCCATTTATTAAGGTAGCAGAGCTTGGACTGTTCCTCTTTAACTGAACCCATTTTGAGAAACTGCCCCGAAATACTTACATCATAAATTGTTCAAGGAGATCCAGACAATTAAAATCACACTCCAGCCAGGATGGGGTTGTTGCTGTCATTGTTTTCCTTCTATCTTATGCGGCAGTCTGGAATCTGCTGTTTACTGTCAGTGTTTGTATGTTTGCCATTACCTTAGTGGTCCCCAACCTGTGGCAAGGGGGCGCCATATGTATGAAAACTTATGGGATATCCTGTAGAGAGAACGACAAGAAGTTTTGAAATTGTGTGAATTTGTTCTTGTAATAGTCCATATTTGCAGCTTGAACTGTCATGAAAATAAAACAGCACTGCTAGCTTGATGTGGAGAGTGATCTCTGTTGTGCCTTGTCCAACATCAGACCAAAAATAGCCGATACCATCAAGACAGAACAGTGTCAACCATCACATTGATATTTGGATCCTAATTTACCAATGTTTTGGTCATTTGACGCTTTGTTTTATGTGAATGTTTTTATGCAGGATTTTGTTAACAGGGCTCAAGTTTTATTTTTTGTCCTCTTTTTTTCAGTTACATATTGTTATCTGTGGGGGAGGGAGGGGGGAGGGGTGTGGCTTGCCATATACTCAAAGGGGCGCCACCTGAGAAAGTTTAGAGACCACTGCTTTACCGGCTGTAAACTCCGGCAGAAAATCCTGATTTTTTTTCTTTTACTTCCGGACTTTGGCTTTGATCCAGGACTTGAGTTTTCCGTGTTTATCTGTTTTACAGATATATGCAGTATGTTGTTTCCTTGCCTCTGAGAGGATAAACTGCGACTTTAAAGGACACATCAGTCCTGTCTCTGGGATGACTTTAGCCAATCTGAACCTTATGTTGGCATATACATTTAGTATCTTTTTCTTCTTCTTAGTGTTCTTCTTCTTCTTCTTCTCTTCTTCACTTCCTCTTTTACCGCTGTGGGTGTCGAGGGAGATATAAGGTTCTGTTTCTAGCTCTTCTGGCTGCCTCGACCATAGGCACATCGTGCTGTTGTAGAGTTTCTCTGATGTTATCCTTCCATCTTGTTCTTGGTCTACCCCGTGCTCTACGTCCTTCTTCTCTTTCCATGTATGCTTTGTATGGTATGGTGTCACAAGGCATTCTCTCTAAGTGGGCAAACCATTTCACTTGCTGTCTTTGTATGTAATCCAGAATTGGTTCTGTGCCGACTTGTTCTCTTATGATCTCATTCCTGATCTTATCTCTTATGGTCACTCCTACAGCCCTTCTCAGACATCTCATTTCCATGGTTACTAATTTTCTTTTATGGTTTGTTGTGAGTGACCATGTCTGGCACTGGTAGCACAGAGTTGGAATAAATATGCTTTGAATAAGATGTCTCTTTGTGCTGATTGGGATTGTCTTATGTTGTAAGAGGGGGGCTAGCAGTCCCAATACTTGGTTTGCTTTACTGCATCTAATGTCAATTTCTTTATCCAATTTCCCATCTTCGGTAAATGTAGTTCCCAGAAATTTAAACTCAGATGCCTGTTTAATGCCTTTGTATTCTATTGCTATGTTTAGATCTGTCTTCTTTTTTCCTGTTGACATTACTTCTGTCTTTTCAGTGTTGATTCTCATATTTTTTGTTTTACATTCTTCATTCATGGATGTTAGATGTTGTTGCAATTTCATGGCTGTATCTGCTATCAAGGCCTGGTCATCTGCAAAGAATAATTCGTTGATCTTACTAAGATCTTCATTCATGGGCTTGGCATTCTTGCATTTACTGTCAATGTAGGTGATGAACAGCAGTGGTGATAAGACACACCCCTGTCTTACTCCAGATGTCACTGTGAAAGGATGAGATGTTCCCTGATTTATTCTAACTACACTTCTACAATCCCTGTATAAACTTTTGCACACTTCGATAAAGTGTTCGCTTACTCCATATCTTTGCCATTATTCTCTTAGTGTTCACCAGCAGTAAACTGTAATGGAATATTCTGGTTGTTCGTCTACTTCTGGACTTTTCTTTGCTGCGGAGTTTACAAGCATATCCGTTTTATAGGTCTGGCTTATTTGCATGCAGACAGTTATTTTCTGCTTTCGGGCAGATGCACCCCAATTTTGAAGAAGCCATTTAGTATAATTCTTAGCACAGTGAAATCTTTCTAGACATCACCCATGCATACCCATAACATTTCCTCACACCTGTCATTGAAATCACCATGCTTATACTTATAATGGTTTAGCCTCACACATGCATGCATGTGTGTGCAAAAATCTGCTTTTTCTTTTAGGAAGATGAGGAAACATGGTTAGTAATATAGCACTTACCATGTGTGTTTTTTGAAATTTCACAGCTAACAAGAGCAATCTTTGGGTGTCTGCATTTCTTTGTCTGCATTCCTTAACATAAACACTGTTTTCTAATCTCTATATGTGGTGTAGAGATGGAAGAACTGGCGAGAGACCGAGTTTCTTTCAGGCAGACCATGAAGAGAGCGACGTTCTGCAAAGGAGCTGCTACATGAGGATGATGATGATATGTGGTGTGTTAGTTTTATAGAAAGATATTATTTTGTCTGTCTGTATAGTCTTAGGTAGTCTTTAATTGCTTACATTAAAAGATTATAATAGTTCTAGAGTGAGAAATTCTGTGTTTAGTTGACCAGACATTTGCCAGATAAATACAGAATTCCACAGTCTACACATGGATAATAGATGTATCCATGTTGTATACAAATTGTATACACAATTACCCTCTGCATTACAGAATGCATGGCTCAGTGCAATCTAATTAAACGTGTGGTTAAATGCTGTATGTTTTCAAAAGGGAATGAAAATGTTACTGTTCAGTCATTTGGGCAGGTAAAAATGATTCTAGGACAGGCCCAGCAAGAGGATTTAATTGTTCAGTCACTCGGGCTCAAGATAAGGAGAGGAGAACTGAGCAACTAGCAAAAGACAGGAAACTACATCTATCCCCTCTCTGCAACACTTTACAGCATAAGCTGTAGGACACAAGACAAGAAACTACGTCTATTCCCTCTCTGCAACACTTTACGGCATAAGCAGGAGGACACAAGACAAGAAACTATGTCTATCCCCTCTCTGCAACACTTTACAGCATAAGCAGTAGGACACAAGACAGGAAACTACGTCTATTTCCTCTCTGCAACACTTTACGGCATAAGCAGGAGGACACAAGACATGAAACCATGTCTATCCCTTCTCTGCAACACTTTACAGCATAAGCAGTGGGACAGAAGATAATGAAATGCGTGGGAAAACGTGCTGTACACTAGAAATGAAATGTATGGAAAAGTGCTGTACACTAAATATAAAATGTGTGGCACTGTTGTACACTTGAAATAAAATGTGAGGGGTACCTTGAGTTTCATGTTTTAAAAATAAAGTGTGTACATGTGTACTGTGATCACTGCTGTTTTTGTTAATGAATGTGCTATTAGTTAAAAATACAAACATACGTCATTGATTATATGTTGACTTAATGGATTGTGCAATGACTTTTCACAGATGTCATTTTCATTGGACATGTCTTCACATTTCTTCTGTTAGTTCACACTTAGTTTATACTTTATTAGAGTGATTAGGTCAACAGTGTTGTGTTGAATGTATCCATTCATTATATTTGTCAAACTTGATCAGAGTTGTTAAGTGTTAGGTTTAAATGACGGATCAGCATCATGGAACAAGGATATTAACCCATAAGTGCTCTGTTTTACTTCTAACTCTTGCCTGAGTTTGAAGAATCTCAGTGCAGAGCACAAACTCTGTAGCACCAGCGGGGATCCAAAAAATATTTTGGGTAGATTTTTAACCCCAAATTTTGCCTGGGCAGTGCTGTTATGCTACCCTTTTTGATTTCCAACTGCCAGGGGATTTTTTTTTTTGGTTACATGCCTAATAATACACACGGGCGTCCGATCATACTACCCAGAGACCAGGGGTAATTACTAGAAGTCCATGTGAAAAACCTCAGCTTGAACTGGGACCTCCAGCACTTGAGGCGGATACCATGCCCCGAGACCTCTCACCCCCCCCCCCCCCCCCCCCCCCCATAACTTGATCAGAGTTGTTGTGTCAGTGCAGCCTACAGTGTTGTGTTAACTGTAACCTTTCTCAAAGCAACATTTCTCGAGGTAAATTTGAACAAAGTAGACACAGACAATAGATTGCACAATTTATTGCCTGGCATATTTCGCTGTGTCTCATCAGATGCATACTACAGTACAACTGAATAAAAGTGAAGCGGATAAATGAATCCGTGATAACTAAAATGCAAAATCCACTACACACAAAGGTAACAGCCTATTTTACCAGGGCAAGTGCAGGTTCACTACCATGTCATTTTGTTTACACAAATTTGGACGGAGGTGATTAGTTGTTGCTTCAAGAAATCTTAGGGCTCTGCTATTTCTCGGCAGTCATTGGTATACAGAATTCAGAATGTGTCATGACATTTGTATTTGTCAGATTTTATCAACATTTTCAGACTGAAAATGAGACAACGTACTCAGCACACTTTGCCTTGAATTGGTCTTGATAACTCCGCTGCATGTGATTGTGGTTCACCAAAGCAAACTCTGCAGCATGTCTTACTGGATGGCACAGACTTTGGCAGATAGAGGGAAGAAATCTGGCCCACAGGAGCACCCCTACAAGATAAACTGTGGGGCATGAGTTTTGCCTAGTTCTATTATGATCTTTTACCTTAGTTAAGATATTTTTTTTGTCAGTCTCGACCAGAATGCTTTGTCAAACATCTTGGTGGTAAATGATGTGCCACAGAGTGTGATGTAAAATATTTGCCAGATATGAGTGGGACACCAGGAAAAGGGGGTGGGGAGTACTATACTAGTGACCTGGGTTTCTTCTTCTCGGCGTTCACCAGCTGTAAACTACAGCAACAATTTATGGTTGTTTGCCCATTTCTGGACTTTGGTCTTCTTCCAGAACTTGAGTTTTGCGTGCACATCTGTTTTACAGATCCAGCTTATATGTCTGCAGTCTGACCGTTCCTTGTCTCTCAAGCAGTTGTACTCCAGCTTCAAAGGAGACAGCCCTAATTAGTCAGCTTTTACTACATGTTTAATGGGGGGGAGTGGGGGGTGCTTGTTCTTATTTGACCCCACAATAGGGCCACGAAACCCACACAAGGATAACCTGGGTTTAATCTTCAATTAAGAGTTGGAAACACATTCAGATTCTCGCTAACCATATATGACATATCCAGAAATGTCTGGAAAAGGCTTAAGTTTTACACAGCCTAAAAAAGAAAAAATTTATCTTTTTTTTAAAAAAACGTGAAGCTTTGTTATTTCAAAAAAATATGAAATTGCCTCCCAGAATGGAGCTTCCATGTTAGCTAGAAATATATGTGTTCATGTTGTATAGTGTGTGTTGTGTTGTGTTAGAGGCTGCTTTATTGTCAGCATTTCATTAAAACTGTTGTGTTGCAAGCCAGCAGTGAGTCTTGTGTTATATCCTGCCACCATCAGCACTACACTAGGTCATCACTACACTGCTGTCATCATGTCACCTCATCAGCAGGACTCTGGACCATCAGTCAGTTAAATGTCATCTCATCATCTTTATTCCAGATCCGCAGAGTTAAATGTCATGCCATCATCATTATTCCAGATCCGCAGAGTTAAATGTCATGTCATCATCATCATTCCAATTCCGCAGAGTTAAATGTCATGTCATCATCATTGTTCCAGATCCGCAGAGTTAAATGTCATGTCATCATCATTATTCCAAATCCGCAGAGTTAAATGTCATCATCATTATTCCAGATCAGTGTAGTTGAATGTCATATGTCATCTCATCATTATTCCAGATCAGTGTAGTTGAATGTCATGTCATCTCATCAAATCAGCATGGCTGAATGTCATCTCATCATCATTATCTCAAAACGGCAGAGGTAAATGTCATCTCATCATCATTATCTCAAATCAGCATAGTTAAATGTCATCTCATCATCATTATCTCAAATCAGCATAGTTGAATGTCATCTCATCATCATTATCTCAAATCAGCATAGTTGAATGTCATCTCATCATTATCTCAAATCAGCATTGTTGAATGTCATCTCATCATCATCTCAAATCAGCGTAGTTGAATGTCTCATCATCATTATCTCAAATCAGCGTAGTTAGATGTCATCTCATCATCATTATCTCAAATCAGCGTAGTTGAATGTCATCTCATTATTTCAGATCAGCATAATTAAATGTCACATCATCACCATTCCTGATCAGCAGAGTTTAATGTCATCAGTGACTGGACCAACGGAGAGTTAAATATCATCTAGACCAGCAGAGAGTTGAGTGTCATTTCATCTCATCATAACTAGACCAGCAGAGACTTGAGTCATCTCATCATAACTAGACCAGCAGAGACTTGAGTCATCTCATCATAAATAGACCAGCAGAGAGTTAAGTCATCTCATCATAAATAGACCAGCAGAGAGTTAAGTCATCTCATCATAACTAGACCAGCAGAGACTTAAGTCATCTCATCATAAATAGACCAGCAGAGAGTTGACTCATCTCATCATAAATAGACCAGCAGAGAGTTGACTCATCTCATCATAACTAGACCAGCAGAGAGTTGAGTCATCTCATCATAACTAGACCAGCAGAGAATTGAGTCATCTCATCATAACTAGACCAGCAGAGAATTGACTCATCTCATCATAACTAGACCAGCAGAGAATTGACTCATCTCATCATAACTAGACCAGCAGAGAGTTGACTCATCTCATCAAAACTAGACCAGCAGAGCTGTGGAGTTTATGCTTTGTGTGACATTTTCAGCAGACAGCTTGCTATTTTGCAGACAGAAAAGGGGGCTACATGGGTTGAAAAATTATTGATTTTCCCACCCCCAGACAGCTGACACCACACCTTCAGAGCAATTCAATACTTTCCACCTTCAGGTACATTTGTATCTTTTTCATTGTCTGCCCTTTATCCTCAGTGGAGCACAAGCTGACAATGAACTCAGCAACAATTCAATATCTTTACCAATTTATGTCTTCTTTTTTCCATTGACTGGCTGGAAAGTTCTGGCTGTTCATCCACTTCTGGACTTTACACTTGTTCTAGAGCCTGAATTTTCATGCATATCCATTTTACATATCTGGCTTATTTATATGCAGACTGTTGGTTCTTTGCCTCTTTGGTAGATGCACTCCCACTTTGAAGGAAACATTTATTCAGTCCTCTTTAATGATTTCAACATAGAAGCCAGAGTACAGAAGGCAAATGCTGTCACCTACCAGTTAGCTTCACTGCTCTGACACCCAAATGTCTCCCTTCCAGCAAAATAGCAAATGATTAATAGCATCTTTGTCCCTACTTTATGCTATCAGTGCCAAACATGGACAATGAATAATAAAGCTCTAAAACAAAATAACTACATGTGAAATGTGCTGTCTCCGCAAGATCACTAACAAGAAGGGACAGGGTTATGAATACCAGCATTAGAAATTTGGAATTTGATCCTGTCTGGATTATATTGACAGACAAAGAACAAAATGGTTCAGCCATCTAGAATACAGCCAGACCAAACTGCCTATGAGACTTTTTACAAATCTGGGAGAAAGGCGAGGGGAATACCAAGAAAGAGATTGATAAATGGTGTAGTTGAAACCTGTAAAAAGATTTTAAAAATCCATCACCTGAGCCACCCGGGAAGCAAGCAAGAGAAACACAGAAAGCCACGGCACTGGGCTACAATCTGGTATCAGTGAGACAACAAAAGAAGAAGCAGAAAAAAAACAACATGCTTTATGCTTATTGGGGGCATTATAATGGGTAGTGGATTCTTTTTTTTTTTTTCTTCCACAGTGTAGCCCAAGAACCCCAGTGGAACAGTTTATATGAATTCTTGGTCAGCTCAATATCCAGCTTCAGTATATTTGATAGCTCCAAATAATCTGAAAAGCACTCTGTTTTCAAAGTGGTGTGTTGGAGTTGAAGAAAACAAAAACTACACTGCATGCTATAAATTCCTGTCACTGGAGATTAGAACATGAATTCCTGCATGTTACTTAGAACCAGTTTTATGAATCTTTGGACGATAATGAACAAGCAAAAACTGCATTTTATCAAATGAAGAACATCTTATGCAATAAATCTGGCAATCAATCAGGTGCCATCTCCATAATGATGGTTGGCTGCAATGGATCTCCAACATACTCTGTCTCTTGTGTTATTTGTCTGTGATTCCATTGTTAACTTTAGGATGGTACATGGTGAGGTCCCAGTTCTCTTCTACAATGGGAATCCATGCTCTCTATCGTGTCGCAAACAAACCACACTTGCACCACATAACTCTGCTATTTTGTTTTACAAGCCACAGATCTATACAGATTCTTTCACCTTGTTTGCCGTCCCAGTCTTCGTATATTTCTGCTTCTTCTTCTTGGCCTTCAATGGCTGTAAACTCCGGTGGAAAATTTTTGTTCTTTTTTTTGTGGATTTTTTTTAGCCAGGTTACAAAACTTGTATGCACATCCGTTTTACAGATCTGGCTTATTTGTAAGCAGATGCACAACAACTTTGAAGGAAACACCCTTAATTAGGTAACTTACTTTTACTACATGCTTATTTGGGCGGGCAATGGGTCTATTCCTTTTTCTCTCACAATGGGACCCTGAACGCACATGAAAAACTTTGTGTACTAGAGATGGACATTCACTTATAGTAGAATTTGGCTCCTATTTCACTTATTTATCTAGTTTAGCCAGTCGGTCAAGACTGTTGCCAATGGATGTTAGTAAAATAATTATTGCATGTTACACAGAGCCAGACTAATCTGGCCAAGATGGCGGCGTAAACAATGTTCGCAGAAAATTGTGACTAAAAGAAGTGTTTATTCCCGGAAAGAACGTTCAATGTGTTAGATTAGTGTAGTTGTTCAGTTAAAGATGAATTCGTGACAGGCCCGGCAAGTCGGCAGAGGATTCAGCGGTTCAAAAAGAAATGCCCAAGATGAAAAAGGAGATGTTTTAGAAATAGGGAAAATAGAGGCCAGCAGAAGGTTAAGACCAGGGTAGGGACAATCAATATATGTGGATGGGGCAATATAGAAAAACAAGTGATAGAATTAATGGAGAAATATAATGTTAAAGTATTAGGCTTATCAGAAGTGAGAATGAAAGGACGAGGAATGAAGAAACTACATAAAAATTATGTTTTGATACAATCGGGAGTAGAGGAAATGCAACGTGCAAAGCATGGAGTAGGATTTGTCATCGATCCCGAAACTGCAAAAAATATACTTGAAGTTAACTACATCTCGGAAAGAATTATAAGTTTGAAATTACAAGTGGGAAATAGTTCGGAGGTGTTTTTTCAGATATATGCTCCGTGCAATGGAAATTACAGTTAGGAGGATTTAGATCAATTATTTGAGGACCTGGGTGAGGAAATTTGTGAGATAGATAATAACGAGAAACTGATCGTGATGGGGGATTTTAACGAGACAGAAGAACATTTACAAGATACCTAGGCAATTATGGAGACAACAGCATTAGAAACGAAAATGGTGAAAGACTGTTGGATATATGTGCACAACATGACCTTGTTATTACCACCTTTTTTCAACATAGAGCTTCACAAGTTTTTACATGGTATAAATGGAATGATCCAGATACCAAGAGTCAGATTGATTACATCTTGACGAGAAAAAGACTTTCATCAAGTTACAGATGCGAGAGTTATACCAAACTTGAGTTTAGATACAGATCATAAGATGGTGATACTTGACAGAAAAGTCAAGATAAGTTATCAAACAAAAAAGAAATGTAATAAAAGTGACATAATAAAATGGAAAGAACTAGAGTGTGAGGAAAATAGGTGAGCGTTTCAGCAAAAATTACAGGAAAATTATGAACAGCTTCCACAAAACACTCTTGGTTGAATTTCAGAGACACCACTATGAAAATAGCACAAGAAATATGTGGAACTAAAAGGAAAGGTAACATAGTGCGTAAGCTCTCAACACGGTGGTCTGAAGAAATAAGAAGAATTGTGAGCAGTAAAAAGAAAGCTTATGGCATTTGGCTGAGGAGCAGAACAGAAGAGGATTACATAACATGCAGGATAATTAGAAGAGAAGTAAACAGAACTATCAGAAAAGCAAAAAGAGATTCATGAGAAAAGTTTGGAAGCAAGCTGGCTGAAGAAGAAAGAACAGCAGTGAAAAACTACTACAAAAAAATCAAAGGCATGAGAAACAGGAATGAAGAATACAACCCAACAGAAATTATAAATGATGAAGTTGGCCAACCTTTAATAGAACTTACCAAAATTTTAGCAAGGTGGAGTAATTACTTTGAAGCATTACTTAGCTGCAATAAAACAGATAAAAGCAGGGAAGAACATAAAAACAACTCGGAACTAACAGCAGAGGAACTAGAACCAGGTATATTATTGGATGAAGTAAAATATGTCATTCGAACCGCCCCTAGACTAAAGGCGACAGGTACTGATGATCTACCAGCTGAGGCCATCAAGGCAGCAGGAGAAACCGGAGCAATATGGCTAAAGAGAATATTTCAGGTGGCATGGGAAAATCAAGAAACGCCATTAGATTGGCAGATTGCTGTCATTGTCCCGCTGTGGAAAAATAAAGGAAGTAAGAGGGAATGTACTAATTACAGAGGAATATCACTACTCAGTCACACTGGGAAAATGTATGCTAAGATCATCGAAAAAAAGCTGAGACCATTGATAGAGTATCAACTTACAGAAGCAAAGATGGGCTTTCGACAAAACAGAAGTTGCACAGATGCCATTTATATATTGAGACAACTATCAGAGAGGGCAATAGAACATGATAAGACATGTTTGTTGACATTCATAGACCAAGAAAAAGCCTTTGATAGAGTCGACAGGAATATGTTGTGGGAATGTATGGGAAAAAAAGGAATCAGCAATCATCTCATTAATATTTGCAAAAGCCTGTAAACAAGTAGTAAATGCTGCATAAGATCGAAGGTAGGGTTGTCAAGAACTTTTATAGTGAACTCTGGTGTGCGTCAGGGCTGTGTACTATCACCGCTTCTTTTTATAACATACATGGATACCATATGTAGAGAAACGAACTTTAATCATGAAGAAGTTATTACAGAATTACTTTTCGCCGACGACCAGGTACTCATAGCAGAAAATATGGAATGCCTACAGAACCACCTAAATCAAATTAGTAAACAGGGGAGGAATATAATATGAAAATTACCACCATGAAGACAGAGACAATGAACAATGATGACAGGAAGACATAAAGACAATTTAGAAATAAAATTTTAAAAAACAACACCCTGAGACAAACAGAGGAATTTAAGTATTTGGGAGCAATTTTCGGATCCGACAGAAAACTGGACAGAGAAATTAGCTCCAGATGTGCCAAAGCTAATCAAGTAATGGGTCAACTATCTACCCTGTTGACACACAAGCAGATACCTCGGAGTACTAAAGTGAATCTTATCAGAACTATTTTTTGGCCAACACTTTGCTATCAATGTCAAACGTGGACACTTACATCCTCCAATGAACGTAAAATTGTGACAACAGAGATTAAATGCCTTAGAAGAGCTGCAGGAGTTTCAAGGAAAGACAGAATACGAAATCATGAAATCAGACGAATGCTAGGAATAAAGCTAGTCTTACAGGTCATCAAAGAACAACAAGTGAAGTGGTTTGGACACCTAACAAGAATGCCCTGGTACTATCCACCACAGCGAGCCACACTAAAACGTTACAACGGGTATAGAGCGAGTGAAAACCTCCGAAAATATGGAGTGATGGCATTAAGAACAGCCTTAAAAAAATGAACATCAGTCTTAATAGTGCTCTTGACAGAGACAATCAACGAACATTACATCTCCCTCCGACACTTCGATGAGGTACAAGGTGGAAGAGAAGAAGACACAGAGCCAGTTTAAGTACATGACTGTGAATCCTTGAGAATTAATAAATACACACAATATTGCATTTTATAGTGACAATGTTCAAGAAACCCCTGCCAATGGAAGTTTAAAAACAAAAATTAATGCTAGCATGTCATGTGACCATTTATAAATAATCTGTCTGATGATTACGAAGCCCGTCTGATATATGTACATTTTACAGTAAGTCAGTGCATGGTCAGTGAAGCCAAGAGTAACTTCTCCTTGAACTTCATGCAGGCTGAAAGAACTCTGTACAGACATTTTGTTTGTCAGGAGTTATCTGTTCTTTAGTTTTGCATTTTCCCTTACTCTTTTGTTTACAAGCAGAATTTGTCTGCCTTTTTCTAAATGATCGTCTGAGTGGTTTCTCAACCTGCTTGCCACAGGCAGACAAAAGTATGTCCTTAGAAATTTGTTTTTTTGTGTATTCCTGAGTAGTTTTATTCTTTGAATCACAACCATTTTTCTGCTCTGGCTTGTAAGGCAACAGAATTTCATTAACAATACTAGACTGTAAGGCTGAAACTGTTGAAGATAAAGAGTTTCTGATTACTTTTGACTTTCGTTTTTGTACAATCTGAGATTGAGACGTTCGGTTCATGTTGGTTGTTTTGTTCATACATCTATCAGACTTGGCATTTCGAATTTTTAATTTAACATTTCCCAGTTTAAACACAGGACCAGAAAGTCTTGTCTGGGTACTGTGATCCCCTCTTGATTCATTTCTTTTTGTTTCCAAATCTTTGATAATACTTTGTTCTGTTTTTCCAAAGTCTTTCAATAAGGAAACCAGTTGGATTTCATTTTCAGCCTTGTCACCTGCATTCAGAAAGTGTCTCACCCCTGGTACAAATAACTTTGGATTCGACACCAATTTAGACTCAAGGTCAGTAAAAAAAGCCAGAAGTCGAACCTTTAACTTTTCAGCTTCATCTGTAAGTAAAATTGTCTGCAAGACCTCTGATGCTAAATTCTGAGTCTCTGCTTCAACTTTAGGTTTTTTATCCATCCATCGTTTGGTTACATGTTTCATATTCACATCCTTGAGAACTTTCTTCTTCGTCTTCTTCACTGCTTTCTTGATAGGTAACTTTCTAGAAGCTGAAATTAGGCTCATTGTGCAGTTGGGCAGCAGTATTTGGTCTGTTCTCTTGTATCCGGTGGCTGAGGATGTGAATGGGTCATATCTACATTATAATGAGGCCTTGCGTGGTTCCAAGAAGAATACTGGTGGCCTGAGTTGGATTCAGCAATATTCATAACTGTGGATATTGGATGGGTGAATGTATCTGGATGATGGATATGATGATCTATGTTTTCCTGTGCAGGAACTAAGTGGTTGCCGGTGCTGTGGTATTCAGAATTAGGCTGAATCATGTAGCTGGCTGTAGGATTGTGGTGGGTTAAATCTTGGAACCCAAGGCTGGGGTGTTGTTGGATGTTTGTTGCTGCTGTCTGTTGGTGCGCTATGTTAAAGCTCCCCCAAGTTGTCTGTGGGATGCTGAACATCTCCGTGCCAGGGAGTATATTACAAACTGAGGATCCTGGCAAAGTCTGAGCTGCAAATTGTGCCCTCTGGCATCTGCACACAATGTGTTAAGGGGAGGGATAGTTGAGTAGGTGATGTGGATGTTATCCAGCTTTAACTGTTGGTGGTCATGAGGAATCATATTGTGAGTGGCTTCACTGGTTGTGGCAGGTTTTGAACCTATTATATTATTCTGGGTGGTCGACAAGTTGTGGGTCAAAGCCATGTCCCTGGCACACATCTTTGAGGTTAGAATTATGTGGTCATCTTGATGGTCTGGAGCTCCTTCGCAAGACATCCCGACCTCCAGATGCCGCTGCATCCTCTCATCTTCACCACTATTATCAACTGTACCTTCATCCCCGCTGTCATCAACATCTTCCCCATCTTCAGCAGCATCGACATCCTCATCACTGTCAGCAGATGTACCATCAGGAAAGTTCTGAAAGGCAATCCAGTCAGGATTGGGGTTATGTCTCGAGGATCTCTTAGTTGTTGTTTTGGCAGACACTCCCTTGCCATGTATCTGATAGTACAGCCTGAAACAGACATGATCTACTTAGATAATACCCACACACAAATGGTATTATGGTAGTACACATAAAAATCATATGTACCTTTTTCTCTATTCTGACCAAGCACTAACTAATGAATATATCTATTTATTAGTAACTGTTTTAGACATCCATTATGTTTCTGATCCATTCAAAAATACTTATTTCAAGTTAGAGTATTCAAAGTTCTGTATTAGTTTGATTTCTTTCGACTTCCACACTTTTCTTACTACTATGAAAGCTCCTTTTGCCATTTATTTTCTTATTTTAATTCTCTGTCTATTCACCCAACTTTGGCTACAGTGATATATATGTGTATGATTCCACCTTCTGAAGTGAGGTTTTGCCCCCCCAAAAATGGGTTATCCTTTGTCAGATTTACTGTGATTATATTTTCCTTCCCCTATGAATTGTTATACCTGATTGTTGTGACTTCTCATCAAGTGCATTTAATTTACTTTGCATATGATTATTATGTGTGGGACAGATAGGCAGTGACAGTGAAGATTAGATCATCAAATGCTCAGTCGGAGTTCACTGGCCTCTGCTACTAAATTTAATTATTATTGTCTTAATCCAGACTATAAAGTGGGTAAGAATAAAGGTGCTGAAATACATCCTTGCCGCACTCCTTTGAACTAGTGGACGCTAATTATGCTGTTTTTATGTACAGAAGTTGGTAGTTGAGATGTCAACTTCACTGCAAAGGGGTCACCCTATAACTGCTCCATTCCTGTGTGCCAGTGAAAATCACAAGAAATGTCCCTCAATGTCTCGTTTAAAAACCAGTTAACAAACAATTAGTCACATGAATATCTAGAAAAAAGGATAATGCATAAAGCAGCCAACAGAAGTGCCAACATCTACAGTTGTCACCAGAATTGCAATGTGTTTCTGTGTACAGCAGAGATATAATATTTTAATCTTTCAGACAACACATTCAGCATTTCAGACAACACACCCAACATTTATGACGCATTTGACATTTCTGACACATCCAACATTTTTGACACATTCAATATTTTTGAGACATTCAATATTTTAGACAACACATGCAAATTTCTAGATACTTCTGTAAGACTCTTCACTCTCTTAGTATAGTAATATCTCTATCTACAGTTAGCGTCAAAATTTCCATGTACTATGAGAACATAAAGCAAAACGTCTTGCAGGTAAAACCAGCAAACAATGAAGGAAACATCTTCGTCTTCCTGTTTGACGGCTGTAAACTCTGGCAGAAAGTTCTGGCTGTTTGTTCACTTCTGGACTTAAGTTTTCTTCCAGAACTTGACATTTGTGTGCACATCTGTTTCACAGATCTGGCATATTTGTACAGAGGCTGTTGGCTCCTCGTCTCTCAGACACATACACTCTGAAGAAAGCATGTCTAATTAGTCGCCTCTTATTACACGCATGTTGGGGGGAGGGGGGTGGCAACAGTGTCTATTCCTCTTCCTCCCAATTGAGGCCTGGGAACTCATATAAAGAAATGAAGGCTACAAAACCAATAATTTCCAAGAAGGCAGACTACAGAACTAAATTTGCATGAATTATATAGATAAGGGTTTAGCAGCTAGACACTCGCTTGTGCATTGGAAGGTTGTGGATTCGGTTTCTGACAGAGGCCGGACTTTTTTTTTTCAAAAATGACCTTGGCTTCTAGGTCAACCCAGCCTTGAGTGGGTACTAGGTACAGTCCTTGGAAGTAAAGGCGGCCAGCATGATGCTGACCACATCACTCACCAAATGCTGTTTGGTCTATAAAATTAAGGTTCAGCCCTTTATACCCAATACGCCTAAAAGGCATGGAAAAGCGTCCTTTACTTTTTACTTTATGTTCATAAAAACATCAGCAACATCACTGGGTGGGAGAGGGACAGAAAGAAAGAAAACAGTCAACGTTTGCATAAAAGAGTTACCTGTAAGCTTTCGGTACATTTGGCACATAATACCCATCACAAACAACCTGGCGATACTTCTCTGGCCCCAGGTTTTGCAACAGTTCCCTCTTGTGTTTGTCCAGGGCATCTTTGGGTTTCATTCCCTGCCTGAACATCTCCAGAAACCTGTATCTGATGTCTTCATTTAGCTGCCGTTTTCTGAGCACATCTGCTGTGTCCAAAGGATGGTCATGAGCATAGTGAAGTCTGACCACAGTCTGGTAGGTCGGCATGTGCCGATCTCTTTCAGAGGGATGAAGTAGAAAAAGATATCAATGTGATGTGTTGTACATTCATATAGTTATATTTTACTTTAGTGCCTGCCCTTTTGTAAATGCCTACTGGACATCTCAATAATAATAACATCAGTTAATTAATTTCATGAATTCTAATACAACTGGGGAAGCCAATGTGGTCACCACACTTGGCTGTCCACGTAGTGACCAAACATTAAAATAACTACCAAAGTTTGCTGTTTATGTTTATTCCATGGATCAACATCATGGCACACGGGTGTAACCCATAAGTGCTCTGTTCTTCTTCTAACTCAAGCCTGAGTCTGAAGAATCTCAGCGCAGTGCACAAACTCCATTGCACCAGCAAGGATCCTAAAATATTTTGGGTAGATTTTTAACTCCAGATTTTACCTGGGCAGCGCCGTTAATCTAATCTTTTCGATTTCGATCTGCCTAGGGATTTTTTACATGCTCAATAATACATAAGGGGTCCGATCTGACTACCCAGAGAGCAGGGGAAATGACTAGAAGTCCACGTGACAAAATCCCAGCCTTCACCGAGGTTATAACCCGGAACCTCCAGCACTCGAGGGGGACACCATACCTCGAGACCACTCAGCCCCCCCCCCCCTCCCCCCAAAAAACCCACCAAAGTGTCTTTTATTTTAAAATTCTTCTTCTTCTTAGCGTTCCCGACTGTAAACTCTGGCGGAAAGTTCTGTCTGTTCGTCCACTTCTTAACTTTAGTCTTGTTCCAGAATTTGAATTTAAAGTATAAATTCGTTTTGAACAGACCTTGTTCGCTGATCCTGATACGAGCAGTCAAGCTCTGAACAATTGACTGCATGTATCTATTTTACTGAGTTGTCTGTCACAGTCCTAACAACATATTCTCCATGTCCCCTCACTGGTAGGTCATCTTGATTAATTTATTACTGTTTTTATTTGTTCAAATGGCTGACTTGAAAAGGTGAAACTTACACCGTATTCTTGAAGAACTTTTTTATGTTGATAAACAGAATGCTCCGACAATCTCGAAACTTGGATTTCTCTGGAAGCTTTTTCTTTGTTTTCCGACGATCAAAAAACTGGCACCTGTACTGAGCCTGGTGACAGAAATAAAAGAACTCATGAAACTTAAACAATGAAAATTATTTTAAAAGAGTGTGAAGAAAGGTTAAATTAGTAAAAGGTAAACAACGAATTACGAGTATTTAGGAAACTTAAAAGCAGATCGCATGTAACCTAACATGCCTGCTATAGTAGGTGATTAAAGTTGGTTGGTATGGGACTAGCAATCTAGCTGAGTGGTCTTAAATGCTGGAGGTCCCAGGTTCAAGCCCCAGTGAGGGTGGGATTTTTTCACGTGGATTTCCATTGGTCTCTGAGTAGTGAGATCGGACGCCCATGTATTGTTGCAAACGTAAAAATAACCACTTGGCAGTTGCAAATCTAAAAGAGTAGACTAGCGGTGCTGCCCAGGCAAAATTTAGAATTTAAAATCTACCAAAATTATTTCAGTTCGGGCACTGGGAAAACAAGAATAGACCCACTGCCTCCCCAACATGCATGTCCTAAGAGACCACTAATTGGGGGCTTCCGTCAAAGTCAGAGTGCATCTGCCTGAGAGGCGAGGAACCAACAGTCTGCATACATATGAGCAAGGTCTGTAAAATGGATGCACGCAAAAAGCTCAGGTCCTGGAACAAAGCCAATGTCCAGAAATGGGCAAACAAACAATGCAAACAAACAAAATAAGTGATCTGTTTTGAAAAAAAAAAAAAATCAACATTTTTTCCTGGAATTCCAACAGGGTCATAACCCATTTCAAAGTGCTGCCAGGGTGAAAGATTTACATTTGACATTTGAACATCACTTGCAACACTAACCTTGAAAATACTGACTCTCTCTACTTTTGGAAACGTTTTGTCCTTCACATGTGTTGTAAGGCTCTTTTCTTCAAAATGTCGTTTCCATTCTAAGGCCTCTTCTTGTGTCGTCAGAGTCATCCGAAGCGTGACCAGAAACTTATCCTCCCGATCTAGGGGCAAATACTCACACAGCTTGTATTCGTAACCTTCGGGAAGAATTTTCTGAAACCCACAAATAACTATTTGTGTCACAAAATGTTCACAGCAGATACTTAATTTAAAAAAAAAAAAGAATTATCACCAAATGTACAAATTTGCCTTCAAAAGATTCTTCTTCTTCTTCGTGTTCACTGGTTGTAAAGTCCAGCAGAAAGTTCTGGTTGTTCGGGCTATCTTCCGAATAACGGTCCCAAATTATCGAGGCAGAAAATATACCCTCAGGGTCACGTGTCAGTTGACTATACCGCCACCACCGAATTGCGAACTTCCGGGGACTATACCGCCACCGCTGAGAGTATCCCCCACGCCGCTCACGTGGCGTGGATTGGGGCTAAACTAGATGGCTGGGACTCACAAGCAAATAAAATCAAGGCAGCTGCAGGAAATGTGTTAGCTGCTGCTTGTGAGTCCCAGCCATCTAGTTTTAGCCCCAATCCACGCCGCTCACGCGGCATTGGGGATACTCTCGGCGGTGGCGGAAGTGCGCAATTTAAGCCGCCGGAAGTGCGCAATTGACACGTGACTGAGGCCCTGTTAGGGTATATTTTCTGCCTCGATAATTTGGGACCGTTATTCGGAAGATAGCCTTGTTCGCCCACTTCTGGACTTTAGACTTGTAGAACTTTTGAGTGTTGCATGCACATCCATTTTACACATCTGATTTATCTGTATGCAGACTGTTGGTTACTTGCCTCTCAGGCAGACGCACTCCGGCTTTAAAGGAAGCCCCTAATTAGTTGACTCTTAAACATGCTGGCACTCCTCCAAATAACGGCCCCAAATTATCCAGGTGAAAAACCCACCGTTACAGGGTCTCAATGATATGTAAAATTAGGATGGATTTATTTCTGGCATATATAGCAGGCAGACCAGCAGCTCCGACATAGATTAGCAATAATGGTGTACCGATTACTGAACTGGCAGCTGTAGATGTTTAGGGTTAAGCCCAACCTAAAATTTGACCTAAGTACTAGTACTACTACTACTACTTACTAGGGCTCTTCTTTCAATACAGGCCGGTAGCTGGAAAGCCGCCGATCGGCTTAGTGAGAGTTCTCTCCCTTGGCTGCATTGCAAACACTGAGCGGAAAAGTCACGAATCAAATGACATACTTACCTATCATCATACGGGTGCGTGTACGGTTGCGTAGTCATCATACGGTTGTGTAGGGTTTGGGATAGGGCTAGCGGCGTTAGGGGTTGGGTTAGGGTTAGGGATAGGGGTAGGGATAGGGTTAGGGTTAGGGGTAGGGTTAGGGTTACGATTAGGATTACGGTTAGGGGTAGGGTTAGATGTGACAATTTTGACGTAGGAGTTCCATATACTGGCCGACAATCTGATGCTTGTGGGAGTGGCGCCACTGGAAATCTCCCAAATATGACGGCAATAGCGCGCGGCTGGTGCCCAATCGGTGGCAACTTGTCCGTTTGAGTAGCATCCACAGTCCTTCCATTGTTTGGGTGTGTATGTGACTGTGCGCGATTAGTCGGAACTCCTGCGTCAAATTTGTCACATCTAACCCTAACCCTACCCCTAACCCTAACCCGAACCCTACCCCTAACCACGCAAATATATCGGTCAGTGTGTCATTCAGATCTGCAGGAATCACATCCGTGGCAACTAATACCACGTTTATATATATAAGGATATATTTACTTTAAGAAAACCCCAGATATCCCCGACGCGTCAAATAAACACCCAGATGTGGGGGAAACACCCAAGCATTGGCAGCCCTGTAGTCGACCTCACTGTCATGTTTTATTCGTGACTTTTCCGCTCCGTGTTTGCAATGCAGCCAAGGGAGAGAACTCCCACTAAGCCGATCGGCGGCTTTCCAGCTACCGGCCTGTATTGAAAGAAGAGCCCTTACTAGTACTAGTACTACTACTAACAATACATAAGTTCTCCAGCAAAGGCTGTTGTAACTTTTATATTCTGCTAGAATTACTCACCCGTAGCAGTGGTAAATCTTGTAAATTATATTTACCACAGTTGCATACACATGTTGTTTTAGAAAAGGGAAAAGTAGTTAGGGATTTTCTGACAGCTTCGTTTGGTCCCGAGTTTTGATCGTCTTCTTCCATTTTGTCTTAATTTATTTGTTGTGGCCGATATATTCTTAAATTTGCGACGGAGTCATAGCCGGGCTATTTGTACACCGCCGTGTACCGCATCTGCAGTAAGGAGGGGATTATCTATCTATCTATCTATCTATCTATCTATCTATCTATCTATCTATCTATCTATCTATCTATCTATCTATCTATCTATCTATCTATCTATCTATCTATCTATCTATCTATCTATCTATCTATCTACCTATCTATCTATCTATCTATCTATCTATCTATCTATGGGTCTAGCTAGCTATCTATCTATTTGTCCTCCCGTCTTCTCTCTCTCTCTCTCTCTATATATATATATATATATATATATATATATATATATATATATATACACACACACACACACAAAACCATTTGTCTATCAGTCTGTTTATTTGTGTCTTCTTTTTCTTTTGTCGTCGCACTGATATTTATTTGTGCCTAACTACCTTAATCAATCAAGTACCGTCTCCGCAATAAAGATTGGCTGAAACTCATCTCCAAAAGCATGTTCTGTCTCTCGTCCTGGTTGTACACTCTTTGAAACTGCTGTCTATCCCTATCTTGATGTTATCCTCCCACTTGCATGACTGTATATCCTTTGCTCGCTTGCGTCTAGCTTTTCTTTCTAGTATTTTTTTAAATAATAATACAGGAGTGTTGTCTCTTCTTCTAACCGTGGGGGTTCCCGTGTCTCATTGTGGGGTAAACCACAACAGATCCCCAACAAACATGTCGTAGGAGTCGACTAATTGGGAGCTTCCTTCAAAGTATGAGTGCATCTGCCCGAGCGACAGTGAACAAACAGCTGCACACAACTAATCAATTAAAACGGATATACACGTAAAACTCAGACCATGGCACAAAGCAAAAGTCCAAATGGTCGTGCAATCAAGAATTTCCACCCGATCTTACAGCCGATGAACAAAGATGAAACGGGAGATGTTTTTTTTTTTTTTCCTTGGCGTTCACCAACTGAAAAACTCCGGCAGAGTTTGTTCTTTCTCCAGAACTCACGCAGATAACTTCGACAAATAAAAGTGTTACGTCTTTTAATGTTGCCGAAATATTTCACCTCTCTCTCCATACCCCCCCCCCCTCCCCCCCCCCAACCCCTTTTTTTTCTAAGTGTGTGTGTGTCATATTTATTTCTTCAAATCTGTTCTTATTCTTAGTCTCTTCAAAACTTCGGCGTCTGTGGCTTAGGCGTGCGAACGCGCTTCATAATGCCGGGATGCCGGGTTCGATCCCAGCTGCAGGTCTTGCGCCTTGCGTTAGTTTCGACAGTGATATCGAGAAGCTGACCGCCCAGAAAGCAATGGCAAACTACTGGCCGTAAACTTGCCTAGAAAAACCACAGAAAACAAAAATACTGCGATTGGTCCTTCAACGTCATGTAAAGGATACGCAACTAACGCCATAACCTCTGGCATGGTCATATTCATTGACATATTAATGAAGGGTCTTTGTGGCAGAGTAGTCGATCTTATAGCCTACCTCTCTGAAGGTCATAGATTCTTTTTAAACTGTGTTTAGTTTCGAGCCCAATGTTTTTGAATTCATCGGAATCGTCGATACGGTTCATACTTTATGCGGCACATAGGCAGTCTCGATCGATCTTAGTGCCAAGAGAAGCAATGGTCATGTGGGATCAAACCAAGGACATTGAAGTCACTCCTAGGTTGTTCCCGTGGTGGTTCCGGGGCCCCGTTGTGGGAAAGCCAGAATAGACCCACTGCATTTCCTTATTAAAAGACCGTCTCTGTTCCCCAGCAGTATCAATCAATCCAGTTTCGTCCTTTTTAGGACGAATTTTTTTTTTTTTTTTTTTTTTTTTTTTTTTTTTTGTTATTTGAAGCCCCACCCTGGCTTTTGCCAGGGGCCGCAATATAGGCAGGCCATAAATATGGCCAATTGTCTGAACGCGGTTTCTGGGACCTCTCCACTGCGATCCTCATTCACATGGTGGCACTTTGTATCATCCGGTGTTTATCGCTTGTGTGATGTCCTAGTGGGGTAGAAAATCAGTCAGTCAGTCCCCAACAGTGTTGGATATCTTCTAGACCGACTGCTCAACCCCTGCTGAATTAATCTGTCATTGTATGGATATTTGGTATGTTCTGTTGTCCTGCCCACTTGATCCCCAAAAGACTTCACCACTTCCATTTTATCATAACGTATCTCACCACCCAGAGAAGCGGCATCAGCCATCCTATCAGTCTAATCACTCCCCGATCTTCTTATTTTTCTATTTCTTCTTCTTCTTTTTCTTCTTCTTCTTCTTCTTCTTCTTCTTCTTCTTCTTCTTCTTCTGCAGCAGCAGCATTCCCAGCCCTTGAGGTTCATTGCTGCAGATATCACCCACCTCCATTCATTTCTCTGGTTGGTCTTCTTCAGTTGGTGACACCAAGTGTTTGCAGGTCTGTCTGGACATTATCTCTTCATCGTCTTCTTGGTCTGCCTCGTGTTCTACAACCATTTATCTTCCTTGTGTGTACAGTTTTTACTTCTCTGTCAATTACTTCCCCACACATCCTAATATAGCCTGCACATAAATAAATCAGATAGGTAAAGTAAAACAGATGTGCATACAGCATTCAAGTTCTAGAACAAGACAAAGGTCCGGAATGGGTAAAAACCGGGATTTTCCAACAGATTTTACAGCCGGTGAATACTATGAAGAAAAAGCCAAACTTTTTAAAATCTAAATAAACATCCAGAAAGTGGGAATTCTGAAGGAAATACGAGATATGTCTTAGGCAAAGGAAAGATAGAAATCATGCAATTCAAGAGGCCGTTGCAAAGCTAAAACTGGTTTTTGTTGCAGGAAATCATGATTATTTGGGGCATACTTTGAGGAAAATTAATTTGATAATGTAATAGATAACTGTTATAAAACTGGACAAAGGAAGAGCAAAAAGTAGACAGAGATATATGTGGTAAACATTTAGAAAGTACCAAAATTTAATCTGAGATATAGTTTTCAAACCTTCTTAGTTTTCTTTTTCATCTTCTTCTCTTCCACAATTTACCTCAGCATTGTACAAGTTGGTGTTCACTTCTGTTAGGTTGCTCCTGATGATGTCGTTCCATCTCTTCCAAGTTTTAGCTGCGGTATATAGTCGTCTAGGGAGCTATCTTCCCAATAACGGTCCCAAATTATCGAGGCGGAAAATATAACCTAACAGAGCCTAGTCACGTGTCAGTTGCGCACTTCCGGGACTATACTGCCACCGCCGAAAGTACGCCGAACGCCGTTCACGCGGCGTGGATTGGTGCTATATTTGATGGCTGGAATTCACGAGCAAATAAAATGAAGGAAGCTGCAGGATATGCGTTAGCTGCTGCTCGAGAGTACCAGCCATCTAGTTTAGCCTCAATCCACGCCGCGTGAGCGGCGCTGGGGAACTCTCAGCGGTGGCGAAAGTCGCCGGTAGTGTGCAATTTAAGTCGCCGGAAGTGTGCAATTGACATGTGACTGAGGCTCTGTTGGGTATATTTTTCGCCTAGATAATATTGGACCGTTATTTGGAAGATAGCCGTCTAGGGGAAACCTTGAGACCAACTTTGATGCACGGTGGTTGATGACCCTGGTCAAAGTGACTGAACCGTATTCCATACAGTGACTGCGCCGGATAGAACGGAATGGGAAAAATGACAACTTACCCTGTGTGGCGTATAAAACTGACACACAAGATGATGATGGTAGTGGTTGTGGGGGTGATTTTACATACACATATACATACAGGTGCATGCAAACACACACACACACACACACACACATATATATATATATATATATATATATATATATATATAGAGAGAGAGAGAGAGAGAGAGAGAAAGGCGTACGAAGTCGGAATGATAGCATCAACTTCTGAGAGGTTTCATAAAGGCCACGACCTTTGTCCGTGACCCCTGAACCCCAGTGTTCACGCTGGAACTTCGACAGCTGATCCTGTGAGCCATTTCTCTCAACCAGCCACGGCTGAAATCAGGAGGCTACAGGCGACACAATTGGACATTTCTCTCAACCAGCCACGGCTACAGGCAGGAGGAGCCTACAGGCGACACGCACTTGAACACATTTCTCTCAAACAACGCACCCTACAGCTGATCGATTTCAACATGCAGCGTTTTATTAGATTCTCTTATAACATTTTACATCATCAGGTGATTCATTTTTTGACATCAGAATTCACATACTATTTGTTTTTTAAATAGTGTATTAATTTAACTCATAAAAGACGCAATCTTCTTCTGCGTTGGCTTTTAACTCTTTCGGCCGCAGAAGGTTTAGGCGTTGGCCTTTAACTCTTTTGGTCACAGGAGGTTTAGTTTCTGAGGACCAAGTGTTGGTTATATAATTTTGAAATGTCACAAGTGTAACGCATTAAAACAGATCATACTAATTCATCTGCCGCGCAAATACACATATTAGTAATATTATTACACATCAAAGTGACCAGGAATTATTAAGGAATGACATTAAATTACTGCTGCAATACATAAATTGTGTCAGTAGTTAAATATTTAATTAGTAAAAGGAAATAATAATTTTTCCACTTACCACCATGGCACTGAAGGAAAACTTGATAAAATATACCCAAAATGAATCGCAAATTAACATGAACCACCAAGTAATTAGTTAGTTAGTTAGTTAGTCTTTCCTCTTGTGTCGAGTGCGGCACATAGGGCAGAGGTCGCGACTCTCCATGCACGGCGGTCCGCTGCAATCCGTTGTAGGTCTTGGATGTTTGAGTGGCCCATGAGCGAGCCTTCCCTGATGATATTTCTACGTAGGGTTTCCCTTGGTCTTCCACGAGATCTTTTCCCCTGTGGTGTCCAAATGAGGGCTTGGTAAGGAAGTCTTGATTTATCCATTCTAAGGGCGTGGCCGACATAGTTCCAGCGGCGTTTTCGTATAAAATTAGACACATACTCTTGCCTGGATTCTTGCCTTATTTGTGTATTGGTTCGGAAATCTGACCATTTGAAATTTAGTATTCTTCTAAGGCATTTATTTTCAAAACTGTCTAATTTTGTGTCTAGAGTTTTCGTTGATTTCCAGCTCTCGCACCTTGGAATTTAACAGATTAGAACGAATCATCGTGCAGTTAGAGTCAGAAATCTGATTCTATAACAATTGGTGGTTTTGCGATGACAGCTTGTCGGACCGTCGATCAACCGATATGCGCCGAGCTAGAGAGAAACAAGTAATGTATAAATAAAATATAAGTGCAATGTGTACGTTAGGTCTCATTCCAGAGAAACTTTTAGAAAATCTCACCATTATTTGGTAAAGAAAAATGACTTCTTAAACGGTTAGTATCTTCATGTATATAAAAAAAAAGATTACGTAACACTCAATTTTGCTAGCACTTTTATGGCTATGTTATTTCTTGGGGGGGGGGGGGGATGAGGAGGACGAATAGCTCTAGAACTGACACTTGAAAACAATTGCTTTTTTCAGTAATATTTATTATCTTTCTACCAGCTGACTTTGTTATTGTGGTACATTTTGCATGAGGTACATATCAGAGCTATCCCTAACCAAAGCTTGACACTATCAATGACTGAAACAAGTAGCCCGGCTCTCTAGCGTAGTTGGCTAAACCGGATTGCGCGGTGACCGGGTGACGAACTCCTTGTGGTCCAGGTTCACTCCCGGGAGGGGGGGGGGGGGGGGGAACAGAAAAGCCACATTTCTCCCAGATTTATGGTATTTACAATGGAATCAAGGCCGAAAGGTTGGGATATCCATAATACCGAGCCTAAGGGTTAACAACTCATGGCTTCTGGATACTCAAACAAACTGAAACAAGTCTACTTCATTATTTACTCCGTCTAATTTCTTATGAATCAAACATGTGTTTTTATTTCTTCTTCTTCGCTTTTACCGGCTGTAAACTCCGACGGAAAACTCTGGGTGTTCATCCATCTCTGGACATTAGTCTTGCTCCAGAACCTGAGTGTGGCTTGAACATCCATTTCACAGATCTGGTTTATTTGTATGCAGACTTGTGGTCCCTTGCCTCTCAGGCAGATGTACTATGACTTTGAAGGATGTCCCCAGTTAGTCGACTCCTATGACAATCTAGTTGGGGAGGCAGTGGGTCTATTCTAGTTTTCCCCACAGTGGGGCCCTGGAATCCACACGAGGATGTTTTTATTTTAATTTGAGGCTTCCAAAGCCGTAAATCCAGCTGGCATGCATGTAGAAGTATGCTCGGCAGCCATATTGTTTTTAAAAAAAAACTCAGTAAACCTCACAAACTTATCATATTTAAAGTTTTCAACCACGTTTCCAAACAAACATAATGGTCATCAAATGTGTTATTGAACACAAAGAACTGGAAAGGAAGTTTAAATTGTTTGGTTGCCAATTTTATACTGGTCAGTGGTAAACTAGAATTTTGTACGTGTCATGCAGATTGGGTGCTGTGTAGTTACCAATGGATGTGTGATGATTTCCTTAGGACTCAGAGAGTTAAAAGAGTGTTTGTATATTGGGCTTTACAGCTACGCTGCAACCTCTGCGCCTAACACATCAGATTTCAGCAGTGTTAGCCATATCACCCGGTTAATGCCGAGGTCTAGATGCCCATTTGATTTTTTTCTAGCATGTTTTGTCCAGGGGTTGCTCTGCCTGTATAACAGCTTCAGTATTGGTTGCGATTTTAAATTGTGTAGAAATTGTAGGTATGATTTTATTTGCCCCTAAAAAATTGTACATATTATTTCAGGTGTTATAAACAAGATTTTTAAACAAATTGGGACATCACCATAGCATCATATAATTTCACAATTGCGTCACATTGCTCTTTATGATAATGTGACCATAACTACTGTTAGAAGGTTAACAGAAAGGAAGTCAGTTAATTCTTTGCTCCATTTATGTTTAGTTATTACTTCCTCTCACGTAGAAATAACACTTTTCCCAGTGTAGACATTTAGTGATTGGTTAGACAGTTTATTATTTGTTTTTCTATATTTGTGATGTCATCTACTAACATTAGAGTTGTAATAAGACCATGTCTGAACTATATTGACAAACAAAGAATGAATGGTTCTGCCATCTAGTGAGAATGCAGCCAGACCAAACTGCATATGAGATTTTGTACAGCAGAACATCTGGCTGGAGGGTGAGAGGAAGGCCATAAAAGATTTGGATAAATTGTGTCGCTGAAACCTTCAAAAAGGTGAACAAATCCACCATCGAAAACACCCAAGAAGTGCAAGACGAATACAGAAAACATCGACACTGGGCTACAAATTGGTATCAGTGAGATGACAAAAGAATAAGATGATGATGTCATCAAAGAAACAGTTGACTTCCTGCCTGCCTGTCTGCTTTATGGTCCAGGGGTTAGACCCTTGCTCCCAGATATTTTTAAAAGCTGCCCTAGAATCCAGATTTTGTCTGCTTCTATTTCTCTTCTAGTTTTTTAGAGTATGTGTATTTATTTTTTAAAATTAAATTTGAAAGACAAGGTCATTGGAAAGATTCTTATGGGATGAAAGGTTTAAGTCTTATTTATTCACCTTTTACGACACGCTTAACTTCCCCCTCCCCTCCCCCTTCCCAGCAGGGCCTGGGAACTCACATGTGACACAGATGATAAAGTTACATGTTAGCAAAACATTACAATCAACTACAGAGTAACTCCAAAATATATTTGTGTTTATAATAAAAACTGATGTTATTCAAACATTATTTTTATTCAAAAAGTTCTCGCAGTCACAAGGAGGAAAAAATTTGTGTGTATTATATATATTCCCCATGAAGTGCTTGAAATATAGTTGTTAATTCTTTTTCCTAATGGTTCTCCACAGCGCCATTATCTGAGACTTTTAGGTGAGCGATCACTGTGGACTGGACAGGAGACACTCCAAAATGATGACCCTGAAGTTTATGAAATTGTCAAGCAGGAAAAGTTCAGACAGTCAAATGGCTTGGAGCTGATTGCTTCAGAGGTCAGTTTTCTTGTTTCTAACATTAACCTATGAACTTGTGTCCTTCAACTCTTTGTCTTCCATTGAAGCATAGGTCCTTAACCAAATCATCCTTTCAGTTCTCGTCATCTGCAGCTCTCTCCATCCAACCCATGATATTAATCTTTCCAGTTCTCCCTTCTGTTCACCTAATTTGTTTTTTTCTTCCAAAAATACCTTAACTGCCAATTTGACCCACCCTAAAATAGGTACCAGATGAAAGCAGTCAGCGAGATGTTTTCTCCATCACCCACCGTGGGGATGATAGGTCCATATAATATAGATCTAGCACTATAGGTCCATATAATATAGATCTAGCACTATAGGTCCATATAATATAGATCTAGCACTATAGGTCCATATAATATAGATCTAGCACTATAGGTCCATATAATATAGATCTAGCACTATACAGTACACCTGAAGGCAAGGAAGAGGGTCCTTTAACTACATGGAAGAATCAAGTACATAGCTTCTAAATCTATTTATAAAAAATTCTGACATTGGGCTTCATAACTGGTTTTTTAAAAACCTGTCACAATGAGAATTGTTAATTTTTTATCTGTTGATAAGATGAAATTTACTACCAGAAATTTGCAATTGCTGCCTCTATTTTAAATATTAAATCAGCATTAAGCTAAACTGTTTAGTTCTTCTTTGTACATGGAATAAAAGAAAATATACCTTTTCTTAAACTAGTGATGAAATCTAGTAGTCTGGTAGTCTTAGTTTCAGCTTCATAGCAAACGGGGCATCCCATCTTTGCTCCGCTCCTGTGCCAACAAAAAAACACACAGAATGTTTATCACAGTCCCTTGTGGAAAGATTTGACAGGCTGCTGTCTCAGCATATCTAGCATACACACGCATTAAAGCATACGGTAGCCATCAGAAGTGCTATCACAAACAGTCCGACATTAGAAATGCAGTTCATCATTGATGGTAGCAAAAGTCACCAACAGATCAGCAGTTGCCCACAGGATTAATTTTAATCACATACGGGCACCACCAACATTGCACGACAGGCATCGCGCCATTTTCTGAATCTACAATTCACACCACCACGTTGGTCACAGTCAAAAAAACATTTTAAATGAAATCCGCAGCTCACAGTGTCATGCCATGCATTCAGATCAGAAGCTTTTCGACGAAACTATATCCAGTCTACAAGTGCAGCAAAAATGCATCGGCCACCGTCTGGTAGAAGAAACAAATTTGCTTCGGCTCCAAACAGTGCCCCTGCCTAGCGTCCATTTTGACCGGAAGTCGATGATATCAGATAGTGAATCAACCCTACCTTTCTGGTGTGGCACAGGAATATTAACAAATTATAGTCCAGGGGAATTGATACAAATGAAGAAAAAAAATGGGGGTGCACTTTTAATTTTCTAGTAAGCAATGATCTTAAGTCTTGTTTAAGTATGCAGTAATAATAATAATCAAAATTACTTTTACCTGCTAAAGGGCAAATAAACAAAATAATATATTTGAAATACTATTAAATATACACACAAATAAATACTTAAAAGGAGAACATCTATACATGGGTAGGGGGAAAGGAGTTGCCGCTACCATCCTTGCAGATTTTGTAAGAAAGGGAAGGGAGGCATAGTCCTTCCTAAAAATGTTAGTGGAGGGGGTGTTGATTTATCACCCTTCATCAACCCTTACCCGCGCATGACTGCAGGGTACTCCAAGTGATGTTTACTGTAGCCTTTACGGTTGTCCCAAATATAACCTTTTTTGGAGTTTGATTTGCCCTGCCATCCCTGATAAGATTCCTGGAGTTGGGGGGGGGGGGGGGAACAAACCTTCAGTAGCAGTGAGAAGGTGGGAAAAACAAAGAGTTAAGAACTGGCATCACAGCACTTGGGGACGTTCCCATAATTGCTGTGTCAGGGTCTGGAGTGGCTATGGGATGTCAGGGTCTGATGATAATGAATACACAGAATAGCACTTAGTTGAACGTGTCCTGCCGATATTCAGTAGCCCACAGGGGGCTGTGACTGAGACTGGCAGGGATGAAATTAATTACTCAACTCCAGAGTCCACAGAATCCTCACTGACTGGGAGTGAGCAGGGACACTGAAAAAAAGTGTCAAAGAGACGGATTCAAGGAGGAGATTCGTGAGTGAGACTGGACCAGACGGCATGTTGTTATGACCATTAAATGTATTCAGTGTTTGACTTATGTTAGCGACAGGTCAACATATGTGTTATTGAACACAAAGAACTGGAAAGGAAGTTTACATTGTTTGGTTTCCATTTTTATACTGGTCAGTGGTAAATTAGAATTCTGTACGCGTCATGCACAGATTGGGTGCTGTGTAATTACCAATGGATGTGTGATGATTCCCTTAGGACTCAGAGAGTTAAAAGGGTATTTGTATATTGGGCTTTACAGCTATGCTGCGATCTCTGCGCAATAATCTGTTAGCCTGACAATAGGGTAATTCATGTATTAGTCGAGGTTAGTTACAGTGTTTATTCACACTGATAGTAATTTTTTTTTTTTTTTTGCTATGTGTTAAGAGATGGTTCGCAATGGGTTTGTCTAGTTGTGTGACATGGTCTGTCCACTCGCACTAGCTGAGCCGTGCAATAGCACAGCAGTCATAGTGTTAGGTACAGAAATTTCGGAAAAGAGCTTGTAAGGGTGATTGTTTGGTTCAGACCCTGGTCACAGCCATAAGGCTGGTACTGGACTCTTAACGTGAACTATTTTCTCTCAGGTGAACTGCTGCGTTGCTTATTGTAAATTGTGTTCACGACTGATGTGTAAGCTCTGATGGTGTTGGTTTAGTTGTGTTTTAGGATAGACATTTCTATTACGAGCCTGCTCATGAGCCAGTTGCTGCTACAGCAGTAAGCAGGTTCTTGACAGCTGCGTCCCCATCTTCAGCAGCTAGCACAGAGTTCCAGTTCTGCGGGTACCAGTAGCAAAATTATTCTGTGTCCCATCTTACCTTTCCCCTGACAGTCAAGTGTCGGCCAAATTCCCTGGCACTCCCAGCTGCACCATCTGTTTGTGCCTCCGCACTGTTTGCTCACACCAAGAGGCCCTGATAACAGCCAGGCTATGTTGAATAAAGAATCAACATCATAGCACTCGGGACACTCCCAAAGGCGCTCCATCCCCATCTTCAGCAGCAAATGAAGAGTTCCAGTTTGGGTGACACCAGTAACTGTCTGACTGTATATCCATCTTGCAGTTCCCTTGAGTTTTGAGCGTAGGCCAGATCCCCTGGTAACAGCCAGCCTGTCATGCATCAATACACCACCAAGTAGTAGTTCTTCTTCTTCTGAACTTTCACCGGCTGTAAACTGCCAACTGCCAATTACTGACTTGATTATACCCCTTTTGAGGGGTGTCTTTGAGCCTGAGGATTTATGGCCACATGGCTAGTGGGCTGTAAACTCCGGCAGAAATTTCTGGTTGTTCATCCAGTTCTGGACACTAGTCCTGTTCCAGAAACTGAGCGTTGCGTGCACATCCATTTTACAGGTCTGACTCATTTTTGTGCAGACTGGTTCCTTGCCTCTCAGGCAGATGCACTGCGACTTTGAAGGAAGCTTCTAATTAGTAGACTCTTAATACATGCTTTTGGGCAGACATTGAGTCTGTTCTTGTTTTTTCCATAATGGGGCCCGGGAACCACCAGGTAGAAAATGAGACAAGACAGACTTGTCACTCACATATGCTCAAACTTACCTCTGAGGTGAAAGCAACAAGTTCCCTGTTTGTTGGGAGATTATAACTTTTTTTTTTTAACAGAAAGAATTGTGTCTTAATTTATTCTTCCATTAACCTACTTTCCTGTATTGTTTTTTAAATCAGAACTTTACCAGCAGAGCTGTCATGGAGGCCGTGGGTTCGTGTCTAACCAACAAGTATTCAGAGGGCTACCCCGGTGCTAGGTAAATTCCAAAATTATTTTAAATATGCCAATCTTAATCACTATTTAAACAGTGCAGGCAGTGATTACCGTGCTTTATTAAAATCCTATCCCCCCCTCCCCCAGATGATGTCACAGGACAGTCCAACAGTTTAGAGGGTGGTAAGATTGGGCTTCCCGTCTTTCTGATGCTTTTAACAACCCCAAAACATCTAGAACTGACCCTAACCCCAACCCACCTACGTAGAGAGAGTGTAGCCTAGGTCCCACGACTGCATGCAGCCTAGGTCCCACGATTGCATGCAGCCTACCTACCACCCACTGAAATATTAGACTGTCCCATGATCTGTGGATTTCCCCTGTTTGGGGTAAGATATTAATAAAGCACCTGATTACCAATTATAAATTATGTTATAAAACAGATATAAAGTTAAAACACACACACAATTCCCGTGTGAGTTCTGTGGCCCCATTTTTGGGAAAGACAAGAATAGACCCTCTACCCCCCAACAAGCATGTCATAAAAGGCAGTTAGTTAGGGATGTTTCCTTCAGAATCTGAGTACATCTGTCTGAGAGGCAAGGAACCAACAGCCTGCATGTAAATAAGCCAGATCTGTAAAATGGATGTGGACACAAAACTCACGTTCTGGAACAAGACCAAAATCCAGAAGTGTACGAACAACCAGAACTTTCCACTGAAGTTTGCAGCCGGTAAAAGCCAAGAAGAAGATGATTATTATTTAATCAGCATGATGCTGTCCCCTGTCAGAAAATGACGTTAAATGTTTCATGTGATTTGTATTACCAAGGTACTATGGAGGAAATGAAATTATTGACAAAATGGAGCGCCTGTGTCAAAAACGTGCTTTAGAAGCCTTCAAATTGGATCCAGAGAAATGGGGAGTGAATGTACAACCTTACTCTGGTAGCCCTGCAAACTTTGCTGCCTACACAGCACTTTTGAATCCTCATGATAGAGTAATGGGACTTGACTTACCAGATGGAGGACAGTAAGTGACTTATTTGCTTTTAGTGTTTTAGCTGTAGAAGATGTCTTTTTTATTTATTTCTTTTTTTACTACTGCATTCTTCTTTCTTCTTCTTCTTCTTGTTCACCGGCTGTGAATTCCGGCGGTAAGTCACGGTTGTTCGTCCAAGATGGAATTTTGGCTTTTACCTTGACCTGAGTTTTGCGTGTACATCCGTTTTACTGGCTTATTTGTTTGCAGTACTCGTTCCCCGCCTCTCCGGCAGATGTACTCCGACTTCGGAGGAAGACGTCAAGCCTATTTCTAGGTTGACTGTGGCCATTGTTTTGTGTGGGTCGAGATGTTGCCTTATTTGTGTGGTGTCCTCTTTGACTTTTAACAAGTGTGGCCCCCGGCATGTCGTCCTTAAGGCAGCTCTATGTAGAGTTTTTCAGCCCTCAAGGGAAGGCAGGGGCAGATCATGGGCATTCCCCGCCATCCAAGGAGGCTTCCATAAATGCAGAGCCGACACATGATGCTCTGGTTCTGGGCTCACCCAAGGAATCGTCACGTCCTGCCCATGACTGCTTAACCTCACAACCGTGTATTGAGCTTCCCGCGCTACAAGGCTGCGCTCACCGGAGAACAGCGGGGGGCAGCCCGCAGGTCTAGGACGTTTGTGGCCACACAAATAGGTACATTCTTTTTCATCTTACGTTAGACACCTTTAACGTTGTTTCAGCTGTGACCTTAGCACGACATAATGGGGAAGCAAAATGCGTCAGGCGTGGCTTCACCTGTTTGGTCACAACACTCGGGCGAGTTGGACCAGTGGATACGGACATTCAGACTTTTCCTAATCGGTACGAGTTATGATCGTCGGACTTTGAGCTTGCATGTGTGCCATGGGGTGTAACTTTGTCGGACATTGTTTTCAAGCCAGCATATGAATAGTTGCTGCCATGGTGTACCTCAGCGCGGTGACGACGACACTGAGGATTGACAGAGGATGTACGTAGGTGGGATCTTGCTGCAAGAAGTCGCCCACAAGAGATGTTACTCGTCTTGGCTGCGGGTAAATCTCTCGGTCAGGGTTCAGTCTCAGCAGCACAGTTTTCCATTCGCTCCCAAATTTTAACCAAGAGTTGTCATTTGATGGTACATTTAGCAAGCAGTCCTTGAGTTTTGTTACTTTTCACCCATGCGTTTGGGGGCGGGCTGGTGAGAGCCAGAAAGGACTCTACACCTCTAGGGGCCGCCAGCTCCGAGATCCCCTGCCAACTCTGTTAATGCTCATTTGAGACATTATCCGTGGCGCACGACGGGGATGTGCAACAGGACGGGGACGTGCAACAGGAGTCTTGCATGAGGTTCCGTAAAACCAGAACAGTGAAGGACTGGCGCCCGAGTGGGGTACGGAATATCTCCTTATACACATCACATCAGACTTAACTTCCCCTCATGCCTGTGACCGAAATCACCGCGCCACTACTACTGCATTCATTGAAAAGTGTAAAGGGTTATAACTGTTTTAAAGGTATAAAGCAACAGAATGTAAAAGAAATAGTCTTCTTCCTAGTGTGAGGTCATTTTCATACTAGTGAATGACACATTGGCTGCTCTCATTCCTCTGGACAAGAAGCTACTTTATGATGAGGTAAATGTGTCTCTGAATCAGGTGAATTAAATGACATTTATTGCATCCCTGTCAGAGATCTGGTGGCCCGTTTCATGGAAAACAGAACAGATCCACACCCCCAGACAAGCATTTAGTAAAAGGCAGCTAAATAGGGGTTTACTGGCATCAGATGTGTTGGTCTAAAGGAACAGATATTGCAGGCTAGCTGTAAACCACAATATGGTGTGTCCATTGCTATTTTGAGGGTTAAGGAAAAAGAAAATATAGCACTAAAGTGAGAAAGTTCGGTGTAATTTTATCAGGTTGTCACTTCAGTATCAGCATGGGAACGCTTCATTGGCTACTGAAGAATTGTACAGAATACATGTAGCAATGTACGTAGGGCAATGATTTGTCAATTTTTAATTAATTCATATCAGTTTATCCTTTTTTTGCCCTTATTTTTATGACGCTGCTTTTTCCCTTCACATTAAAACATTAACATTTTCACCCTGGCTATTGGGGGGGGGGGGGGGTGTGCCAGTGACCTGTAGTTAGGGAATTCCTGAAAAAGAAAACATTTTTTTTAAAACACACCCATTTTACACAGTTCACAAGAAAAATCATAACAATTCCATTTGTGGACCCAAAAAAATTGTAATTTCCATGCAGAATAAGAAGAGTTACCAGTAAACATGAAGCAGATAATTGACTGATTTATCTTCATTTTTACCATTAAAAAAAAATATATATATTTATATATATGGCCTACTAGCCCCATCACCTTGTAACCACTTATGTCAGTGGGAAATTATGATGCCATAATTTCTAAAAAAAAAATCCATCTGTTCACAAGGACCATCCCCGACCATGCCCAGAGTCAATTTTGGTTCCCCCTAACAGGTGAATATGATACTTGTGTTGTTAACTATGCTTCTAAAAAATAAGCCACTAGAGCCAAGCTGGAAAAATTTTATTTATGGGGAGCTGGATGCAACCAGAAGTGTTGGTTGTGTGGCTTCTTGGGTAAAAAAGTTAACATTTAGAGTAACATGCCTCATACACAATCTGTTGAATTTCTTCTCAATTTCTTTTCAGTTTAACACATGGATTTATGACTGACACCAAGAGAGTGTCAGCCACTTCTATATTCTTTGAATCTATGCCATACAGACTAGATGTAAGTGTTTTGTTGTTAACGAAACTGAATGTATACAGTGTTAAATGTGTACCCAATCTGTAAATTAAATGAAAACTTCTTTTTATTTCACATTTATCAAATTTCCTTATTGTGAGCCGAACTTAACTCATAGCAATATTTTTGTCAGCTGTTTATATAAAATAATTTATCCTTGAGAGAGTCTTCAGCTAATTTATGTGCTTTCATCTCGCTGTCTGTTAGAGAGCTCTCAGAAAAGTATGTGACCCTATCCAGTAAGTTGGGTAGTCTAGAAAAAATACAGCTCTATATCTCAGTCTAAATCTGTGGTTCCTGTTTCTGTTTCTTCTTCTTCTGTGGTTGCCCTTAAATGGGCAGTTGGTATGCCGTGTTGTGCTTTACAGCTACGTTGCCATATCTGTGCTTTTTGGTCCAAATCTCAGCAAATTCATTTTTCCCTCAAAATGGGGTCCCAGAGCCCACACAGGGACAAAACAAATGTTTGATTTCACGTTTTCTGAATTTTTGTAATGTTGGGTATAGGTTCTAAATGTTGCAAGTTTTGGTATTATATAAAATGACAGAGTTAAATATTACAAGTTTTGTTTAGTTTTATATTATAGTGAAATCCTGGAAGTTTAATACTGTTTGATATTAGAGATAAATATCACAAGTTTGTTGCTGATTGTCATTAGAGTTACAGGGTATCCTCTGAAAAACGGTCCTAAATTATTGAGGCGGAAAATATACCCCAACAAAGCCTCAGTCAGGTGTCAATTGCGCACTTCCGGAACTATAACGCCACCGCCAAATTGCGAACTTCCGCCACCACCGAGAGTATATCCCCACGTCACATCAGCGGCGTGAATTGGGGCTAAACTAGATGGCTAGGGCTCACGAGAAAATAAAATGAAGGAAGCTGTACGAAATGCAGTAGCTGCTGCTCGTGAGTCCCAGCCATCTACTTTAGCCCCAATCCACACCGCGTGAGCGGCGTGGGGGATACTTTTGGCGGTGGCAGAAGAAAGCTAGAAGTGACAATCGACACGTGACTGAGGCTCTGTTAGGATATATTTTCCGCCTCGATAATTTAGGACCGTTTTTCAGAGGATAGCAGAGTTACATAGTACAAGTCTGATACAGTTTGATATTTAGCTGCAAAATCTAACCAGCATTTAACAAGGTGCTATTAACTTTTTCAGTCCCAATGAACGTGCCATACGTTCTTAGTTTCCTATCTAGATACATCTCTCTTGACCTCCCCTTGAGCCTCTGATGCTGAACCCTTGGAACTGAAAGAGTTAATTTATAAAGAAGTGGATTATGGGAAGAGTGTTTGTGTGTGTGTGTGGAAAAACAATAACGGTTTTGGTGTGTTTATAATTTGCAGCCAAAGACAGGTTACATTGACTATGACAAACTTCTGGAAACAGCCAGACTTTTCCGGCCAAAGCTTATCATAGCTGGCACAACAGCATACTCTCGTCTGCTGGATTACAAATTTTTCAGACAGGTTGGTCTTTTTTCTTTTATTGTCTTGTGTACACATTAATATCTCATATTTAAAAGAGAACCTGGGTTTTGTAATTATTTTGTGTGTGTCTGTGTACACATTAACATATTATGTTTCAGAGAGAGCCTGTTTTTCTTTATAAATTCCTTTTGTAATACATTAATTTAATTACCATTACATATAATATTTTTTAAAAACATAATATAAAGTGAGATATTCCTTGTTCATGCTGTTGTTATCCTCTTTCCAGGTATGTGACGAGGTTAAGGCCCATATGCTAGCAGACATGGCCCACATCTCTGGCCTTGTGGCCGCTGGTGTTATTCCTACCCCTTTTGAGTATGCTGATGTTGTCACATCTACAACACACAAGACCCTTCGCGGACCAAGGTTTTTGTTTTGTTTTGTATGTTTTCATACTTACAGTTAGACACTTCCCGTCCTTTTTAAGATGACATTTTTCGTTATTTGAAGCCGTACTCTGGCTCTTGCCAGGGGCCGCAATATAGCCTGGCCATAAATATGGCCTAAAGGCTGAACGCGGTTTCTGGGACCTCTCCACGGTGATCCTCACCCACATGGTGGCACACTGTGTCATCGGGTGTTTATCGCTTGTGTGATGTCCTGGTGGGGTAGAAAGTCAGTCGTATGTTTTTATTTGATTAAAAACTTAGCTTAACAGCCATGTTTGAATGGTACCATTAGTTTGTGATTGTTTAGGAAGTAAATCTATTACAGTATTAGAATATATGAAATTGATCTGTATTGCTATTAGCTGAGTCCCCAGTGTATTTCATTTAGAATATTTCTGCTATGTTATTTCTTATAAGAATGCTACCATACATATTTTTAAAACTGCTTGTTTATACGCAGAGGAAAGATTTTTTTTTTTTTTTGCCAATTTTTATATCTTTTTCAGCATTTTGAGCCCTTGAGGTTCATTGGTGCTGATATCACCTGCTTCCATTCATCTTGCTGGTTGGTCTTATCTTTCTAATTGGTGACTGCAAGTGTTTGTATGTCTGTCTTGATATTACCTGTCCCCTGCCTTTTTGGTCTTACACAGTTTTTACCTCTCTTTTGTCTGACATTCTCTCAGTATGCCCCACCCGTTTCAGTCCATTAGCCCTCATAATGCCAATGATCCCTAGTGATTTAAACATGTTTATATACATTCATTAATTTTAATTGATGTTGCAGCATATTAATTTACATTTGCATTTATCACAGATCTGGCATAATATTCTATCGCAAAGGAGTCAAGTCAGTTGACAAGAAAACAGGAAACGAAATTTTGTATGACTATGAAAAAACCATCAACAACGCTGTATTCCCTGCCCTGCAAGGTGGTCCCCATGAGCATCAGGTGGCTGGAGTGGCTGTAGCTTTGCAGCAGGTGAGTTTGTCTGCAATGTTATCTTTTTTCTTCTTGTTCAGCGGCTGTAAACTGTGGCAGAAAGTTTTGGTTGTTTGTCCACTCCTGGACTTTGGCCTTGATCCAGACCTCGAGTTTTGCATACATATCCATTTTTTCAGGTATGGCTTGTTTGTGCGCAGATTGTCAGTGCTTTGCCTCTCAGACAGGTGTACTCCGACTTCGATGGAAACACCCTTGATTAGTCATGCTTCTTAGGAGGCAGTGGATCTATTCTTTGTTCTCCAAAATGGAGCCCCGGAACCCACACGGGGAGGGTACTTCTACTTTATTGTCTCTCGGTAAATTTTCTCTCCTATCTGTATTTATTGTCTTTCACCAGAGTATCTCACCCTTGTCCATGTTCACAGTCCCTCAGTAAATTATCTCACTTATCCATGTTCATTGTCCCTCACTAAAATATTTTACTCTTATCCATGTTCATTGTCCCTCACTAAAGTATTTTATGCTTACCCTTGTTCATTGTCCTTCACTTAAGTATTTTACTCTGATGCATGTTTATTATCCTTCACTAAAGTATTTTACTCTTATCCATGTTCTTTTTAGTCTTATGCATGTTCATTGTCCCTCACTAAAGTATTTTACACTAATCCATGTTTATTGTCTCTCAAAAAAGTATTTTATTCTTATGTAACAGGGTACATTTTAAAGGGGGAATAGAGATAAAAAGATATAAAAGTAGAGAGACAGACAGGCGAGAAGAAATAATAGTTAAAGGATGTATAAGAGGACAATAGGTTCTCCTATGTGGAGAGTGTAGTAATATGTCTACACCCCAAACGATCAGGTAATAGTCAGTGGAGGTATGAAAGAGAGAAGTAGTATAGTAAAGTGGTGGTATAAAGACTACAGCAACTAACAATAATAGTACCACTCCTATACTCAACAAACTAACGATTGAATAAAAGAATAACAACTAACAATCATGTTTATTAAGAAATGGCATTACAAAGTCGTAAATCTCTTATTACACAACCAAGATGACCTTGATGCAAAAGATGTTCACACTATAAAACTCAGCAACTGACAGCAGAATCTACTCTACTCAACGATAAACTAGCAAGTGACGCCTAGAATCTCCTTCATTGCTCTACAAATAATCTTCTTCTTCTTCTTCGCGTTCACTAGCTGTAAACTCTGGCGGAAGGTTCTGGTTGCTCGTCCACTACTGAACTGCAGTCCTGCTCCAGAACCTGAGTGTTGCGTGTGCATCAGTTTTACAGATCTCATTCTCTTGAATACAGACTGTTGGTTCCTTGCCTCTCCGGCAGATGCACTCCGACTTCAAAGGAAGCTCCCCAATTAGTCGACTCTTACGACATGCTTTTGGGGAGGCAGTGGGTCTATTCTTGTTTTCCTCACAATGGGGCCCCGGAACCCACACGGGGGTCTACAAATAATAAGCCAAATAACGACTACAATCTAGCCATCAACTCTATCCCCTCTTTAAAATGTACCCTGTTACACTTATCCATGTTCATTGTCCCTCATTAAAGTATTTTATGCTTATCCATGTTCATTATCTCTCCCTGGCCGTTACCTTGTTTAAATAAAATACTAATGTATTGTACATTTCCAGGCTATGACACCAGAATTCAAAGTTTACCAAGAACAGGTGCTGAAAAATGCCAAAGCCATGTCAGACACACTTTTGAAGAAAGGATACACTGTCGTTTCTGGTAACTTTTTTCCTCCCACTGATTTACTTATGTTGCTGCACATACTTTAAACATTGTTTAAACCATTGTTCTTAAACTGTTTAACATAGTTTAAACCATTGTTCTGTAACTGTTTAAACATAGTTTAAACCAGTAGGTTCTTTCATAATATCCTACTCCAGATGACGTCACAGGAAAGTGCAACATTTTAGAGGGTGGTAAGACTAGGTTTCCTGGCTTTCTGATACTTTAAATGACCCCAAAACATCTAGAGCTGGCCCTAACCCCAAACCACCTACGCCCCACGAGAAAGTGCAGCCTAGATCCCACAACTGCATGCAACCTAGTGTTCTTCAAGTATTTTATATCCACGGATCAGAAAAACACAGGAAGTTGTTTCACAGACTAGCGATAGTGCACACACATACAAATAAATGCAGATACAAGTTTTGTTTTTGTTACTTCTTCTTCTTCACTTCCTCTTTTACCGCTGTGGGTGTTGAGGGGGATATAAGGTTCTGTTTCTAGCATTTTGTAACACCCAATGTAAAATTACAATGTTTGTGACATCCTCTCCTGCTTAGAGGCTAGAAAATCTAACATAACCCTTAACCTATTAGGGTTGTAGAGGTGTATCGGTGGAAACACTATCGTACAAAGCACGGCATCTTTCTCTTTGCCATCTGCTTGATGAACAAGTTTATGAAAACGTAGTGCTGTCCATTTTTTAATGTTGTCATTCCAGGTACTTCTTTGCCCTCCTCTTCTTCAACTACCCCACCAATGTTCCTTGAAGTAGTCTCTGCAGTCAAATCATGTCTCACCACGTGCCAGAACCAGGTTTCACCACTGCCAAGAGAGGCTCCTGATGTCCTGCAAATGTGTTTATTTTGTCTCTGACATATTTGTTAGTTTTATAATTTAAATTCGTAAAATGCATCTATAGCATTTGAAAGCCTGAATCTTCCTTTCCATTTTCACAGTGATGAGAGTCCACTCTCTCGTCTGAAAATCTATGCAGCAATAACATGTAGTGCCAACTTGATATATCTGCTACATGGCACAGCATGTTCGAGGTTGCCTAATGTATCGACCATCATTCCCCCCCCCCCCCACAAAAAAACATAGCACAACCACAACACAGGCTGCTCCCTACCCGTGTGTATTCCGGGGCCCTATTGTAGGTAAAACAAGAATAGACCCACTGCCTGCCCAATAGCATGTCGTAAGAGGAGACTAATTGAGAGCTTTCTTCGAAGCCGGAGTACACCTGCCTGAGAGGCTAGGAACCATGTAAATAAGTCATATTTGTAAAATGCATGCACAGGTAACACTCAGGTTCTAGAAAGACTAAAAGTCCAGAAGTAGACGAACAACTAGAACTGTCCGCCCGAGTTTACAGCTGGTGAACATGAAGAAAAAGACAGACTGCTCCCTTGATGACGAGGGAACAGAATAATTTGAGAGAAAGCACAGCCACCCTGGCTGCTGCATAATTCGGCATAAATTGTGTGAATCCTCAGGACATATCTGTGGAACATCAGTAACCCGCCTGACAGCTAACCAGAAAACAAACAATAACAAATGTAGATAGCAGGTATTTATTAAATCCCATATCATACAGTTAAAATTTTTAGCCAATGCTACATCTGCTGATTAGAGGCTAGAAAATATAACTGGCTAGAGCATTGTTTCTGAATGATGAAGTGCTGCAATAACACCTAGTCAGTTTCTCTGTTTGGTTTTAATTAGTGAGTTGCTTATAAAAATCTTTTCACACAAATAGAAGAAAAAAATTAATCAACATTCTCATAACTTCTCTTCGGAGATGTGTATTTTTTGTTTAGTAATTTGCAGAAATTTGACATGCAGCCGCTACATGAGGCAGACATTTTTTGTCAGGCCACTAATTGACGGAACCATTTTAACACCTTGTTAGATGTCGTGTGATATCAAATTATAGTTTCATTACTTTATTGGCTGCTGTCTTTTGAGGTAAAATTTAGTTTGAGAGCTTTATTAAGAAAAGAACCCTTTCAACACCGTAGATCAGTGAACTAAAGATAAATGTGCACATTATTAGGCCTCTGCTTGTCTCACAATGTGTCTGTCTGCGCAGGTGGAACTGAGAATCATCTGGTACTGGTTGACCTGAGACCCAAGGGAAGCGATGGAGCTCGTGTAGAGCGGGTTCTGGAGCTGTGTTACATCACTGTCAACAAGAACACTTGTGCTGGGGACAAAAGTGCCATGACACCTGGCGGTCTCCGCCTGGGTAAGTATGTTGACTTTTCTGTCTGCATTAAACCTGAACACCCCCCCCCCCCTTTTCCCCTTGAAAATACAACCATATTTCATCCGCCACTTATTATTTTTAAATATATATACATATATATATTCATTTAATTTTTGTGTGTAAGGTAAGGAACCTTTTCCGTGCCTTTGGGCATATTAGGCATAAAAGACTATATTTAGGTGGGTGATGTGGTCAGCATCGTGCCAGCTACCTTTACTTCCCATAACCTTACCTGGTACCCATTCAAGGCTGGGTCGACCTGGGAGCCAAGATTATTTTCTAAGAAAAAAGTTTGGCTCGGGCTTTATTAGGACCTAAACCTATGACCTTCGGATCCGTAGGCTCCCCATATAGGTTCTAGGACTCCAGTGTGAGGAAAGCAAAAATAGAGCCACTGCCTCCCCAGCAGGCATGTTGTAGGAGTCGACTAACTTAGACTTCCTTCAAAGTCGGAGTACATCTGCCCGAGTGGCAAGAAGCCAACAGTCTACGTACGCATGTGAGATCTGTAAAACAGATGTGCACGCAATACTCAGGTTCTGAAATAAGGCTGAAGTCCAGAAATGGACAAACAACTGGAACTTTGCACTGGAGTTTACCGCCAGTTAACAGGAAGAAGAGGAGAATCCATAAGCGAGCATCCAGCTACCACATAAGTTCCATTTATGTGCGACACATATGGAGAGTTATCAGTAAACACTGATTACCGTCAAGACCCAAAATTTATATCCGTGGAGTTTACAAAATATATTAAGTGACTTATACCGCCACCACCCAGTCTGAACAGGACGGTTACAGGAACATTGTGATGTCACAGTAGCTTTAAAATAGCCATTTTGTTCACCAGGACTTGACACCCCCCCCCCCCCAAATTCTTTTGTTAAGTAAGTGTGTCAATTTCCTGACCTCCTAGAGTGCCCCAACACGGTTTCTTTGACTAGGCTTATCGGGGCTTGGCTACTGTAGAAATGCAGAAGCAGCATTTATGGATTTGCGCCATTGATGGATGTGCTAGAGTGGCGGTTTTGCTGGGAAAATGATTAAATGGACTTATCCCTTCCTTGTATACCATAAGTAGGGCAAATCTGTCAAAAGAAAACTAGTTTGTGGGAAAGTAACATGAAATAACTAGAACAATTTTGCCAAAATGAGTCACAGCAAAGGGCAAGATCACTAGCAATGAAAGGATTAACATTTTTCAAGCCCAAAAAAATCAGCTTAATTTGAGTAGGTTTTATCCTGTTTAACTTGCTATCTCTCCATAGAATAGCCAATCACCTGCGGATTGCTCCAGCAATCCCCAGAATACTGTGCAGACCTGATAAGAACTCACAGGGGACCCAAGAACATGGTTCTTATAAGAAATTCCTTTTATTCAGATAAAAATTGTATGTACTGTATCCATAAAAACTCGGCACTCATAAATCAAATATGCAGTCCGTGTAATGAACACATGACCTTCACAGTGAGAGACTTAACCAGAGAAAATGCAAGGAAGATATATTATTCTTAAGTATACCTGGCTGTAAGTACATTTAGTTGATGATACATTATTCCTACTACACAGTGTCCGTATCCTGACCCGATATCCTTGCACAGGTGTGAACACAGCCAAAAGCATTAACTATGTCTTGTAAACAAATCACTATAGACAAGCTGGAAATGTGACATTTAAGAGGAATTAGCCCCAACTAGTTTTGCAACTTCTCGGCAACAAGATTAAAGTAATTTCTTCTCGCTGTGTGGACTTTGGTGACCCCATTTGAGGGGGGGGGGCGTAGACACCCCATCCCAACAAGCATGTCATAAAAGTCGAATAAGGGTTTTTCTTTCAAAATCAGAGTTCATCGGCCTGAGTGACAAGAAACCAACAGTCTGCTTACAAGTAAGCCACATCTGTAAAATGGATATGCATGCAAAACTCAAGTTCTGAAACAAGACTAAGTCCAGAAGTGGATAAACAACCAGAACTTTCTGCTGGAGTTTACAGTACAAGTTAGGAAATAACTTTAATGGTTGTGTCATGGCTGTTATCTTTCAATGGTGTCTTTCTAATTTTAGGTGCTCCAGCCTTGACATCCAGAGGGTTCAAAGAATCCGACTTTGAAAAAGTGGTGGAATTATTTGACAAAGGAGTCCAGATTTCTCTGAGGGTTAAGCAAAAAACTAGTAAGTTTTTCCATTGTCATTATCATAAATGTACTTATCTTCACCAATTTTACCTTTTGCCTTTAAGCAACATGGGGAGGAAGTTTAAAACATATCACTGGTTGCATGGCATTGTCGTATCGTGGTTGCATGTGTCTATTTCATCAGTCCATCTGCTTAGACATGGCCCTTCTGTCAGATCAATCTCTTTAGGTATATAAACTTATTTAATGCTCTGTTTTAGTTTTATATATTAATATTCAAATAGATTTTATTTGTGAGCAAAACTTTTGAAATCTCTGTGTGGATTTTAGGGCCCCATTGGGGGAGGAGGTAGTATAGACCCACTGCTTCCTTTCAGAGCAAGTTGGATCTGTCTCAGAGCTGAAGAACCAACACACTGCATGCAGTTAAGCCAAATGTGTAATGTGAATGTGCTGCAACCTAAAAGCTCTGAAATAGAATCAAACTCCAGATATTGAGAAACTGTCAGAAGTCTGCACCAGAATTTACAGCTGGTGGGCCCTAGAAATCCTTGTCTAGATCTTTTGGCTAACCACTGTTCCTAAATGTGTCGTAAAATACAATAATTTGCTGAAATTGGATCACAGGATGCAGATATCACCGTCTAGCTGTAAACCACCATTTAAGGGCGAAAGCAGAAGAGTCGGTTCTGTTTTGGGTTAGTATTTAAAACAATGTTCCCCCCCCCCCCCGAAATGAATTTATAAAATGCAGAAACAAACAATACATTGCACAATTTATTGCCAGGCATATTTCACTTTTTGTTATCTCCTCGGACGGGTTACATCAGCATAAAATGAAGCACACACAAAACAGAATAAATCCAACCCAATTTGAAAAAGTTTCTTTTGTTGCATCGCCTGAGGTTCACTGTAGTCACATGACTTAGGTAACTTCAAATTTACTATAAATTCACTGTAGTCACACGACTTACCAGTAACTTCAAATTTACTATAAATTCACTGTAGTCACACGACTTAACAGTAACTTCTAATTTACTATAAATTCACTGTAGTCACACGACTTAACAGTAACTTCTAATTTACTACAAATTCACTGTAGTCACACGACTTACCAGTAACTTCTAATTTATTATAAATTCACTGTAGTCACACGACTTACCAGTAACTTCTAATTTATTATAAATTCACTGTAGTCACACGACTTACCGGTAACTTCAAATTGACTATAAATTCCGTTTGCTTACAAAGGAGGGGGATGCAACACTGTAGTCATACATAAGATACAGCAAAATATACCTGGAAATAAATTGTGTAAAGTATTGTTTGTGTCCGCTTTATTTTAATTTTTAATTTATTTTATTTACACTTCATGCTTAAATTGAAAATTTTACTTCTTGTTTTCTCTGTTTGCTTTGTTTCAGTATTTTAGTTTTAATGACACACATCTCTACTTTCAGAAACACTGAAAGACTTCAAGGCACATCTTCTAGAAGACGGTGACACACAACGTGAACTATCCACATTGAAGGAAGAAGTGATGGCTTTTGCAAGGACTTTTCCCATGCCAGGATTTCAGGATAGATAAGAATGTCTAGCAGCAGTCAATACTGTTGTAAAAATATGGCAAACTGGCAGCAGCTGATTAGATACCTTTACTGTTACTTAATTGTGCTTTAGATGTTGCATTTGATCATAAGGGCTAATAAGTAATATAGAAAAAAAAAGAGCAAATAACGAGACCAAAAAAAAAAGAATGTGTAATTAAAAGTTGAGTGGGGGGTAGACCAAGAAGATGGTGAAGAGATAACATACGGACCAGGCAGATCTGCAAACACTTGGTATTCGGGAAAGCGGTCGGTAACAGAGATAAATGGAGGTGTGTGTTTTCTGCAGCATGATTCTCTCAGGGGCTAACCAAATTATCAATGTGGTCTAATATGTGTCTAGAACTATATACCCAGTATGCCTTGGGCCAGGCCCATGTTAGAAGACTCAAATTCCACAAGATCTGGCATCAGAGAACACTGGTTGGTAAGCGGAATGTCTTTTGAATCAACACAGCTGTGAAGATCAGAAAAGTATGCAACAGCCTGGAAGACAAGGCAGTGAGCCTACCAGCATAAAGTTAAAACGGGCTTGGGCATGAAAATGCAATGACGAACAGGCCATAAAAGCCAATTAAAAGTCAACTGCACAATGGTGGTGAAGATGAAAAGACCACATTTTATCTTTACAAGTAAATACAAGCAGCATATTGGTTTATCTTTACAAGTAGCACATTGGATATTATTTAAAGACTATTTGATATTGCAAGGAAACAGGATCTGCATAATTTAGATATACAAATATGCTTAACTTTTTCAGATAAATGTAAATATGAATTCCCTCATCATGTAAAATAAAGATGATTGATTTGCTATCTGATTTGGCACACAAAATAGCATTACAATTTAAGTGTTTATCTCTGATTTAAGAAAGGGGAAAAGCCTACTACTGTACCCTAAATGATGCCCGTTTGCGGAATTTATCTGTATTATGTCATTACAGGCTAGAATTTTCTTCCCCTGGCTCACGAGTGACAAATCTTTAAAATTGTGGGAAGAGCAGCTGTTTTACTCCACTATCAGTATTATTGTGAATGCTTTTGTTACCAGAGATTTGGTAGTTTTCTGTAAAATGGTATGTTGAAACTCATGTTATATACACAAATTTTAAAATACTGAATTGTGAAATTGTTTGGAGTTTTTGTGTGTGCGTGTTACTTATGTTTTCTTTACATACAGCTTTGAAATTTGATCTTGCCAAATGGTACGGCTGTAAAATTATGGTTGTATGTCTACCCCTGGATCCAGAAATTGTGTTGTGCACGCACATCGTTTACTGGAATTAATGCACACAGTTGGTTTCTTGCCTCTGACTTAAGAGGACCTAAATATATTTGATTTCTAAAATGTAAACCCACTCTTTGAAACCAAGATGACAATTGCAGTGAGTCATCTAAATCTGCTAGCCCTGTCCTCTCCAATCAGTACTACAGGAAAAGATTAGTTTTAAAAAAAACGGACAAACCTCAAAATTTCTTTTTTCGTGTTTGGTCGCTGTAAAATGGAAAGTTCTGGTGGTTTACCACTTCTGGAATTTAGTCTAAAACCTTGGTGTTGAAAGACACCTGTTTCACAATCTGAGTGTATTGCAGACTCTTGGTTCCTTGTCCCTCAGGCAGATATGCACTCAGACTTCAAATAATGTCCCTAATTAGTCAACTGTAATGAAATGCTCGATGAGAAGCAGTGGGTCTATTGTTTCCTTAAAACCCACTCTGAGCCAAAGTCCAGGGCACCTCGCAGGAGATATGTCTAAACAGCAACAGGTGATACAATATGATATATATATACTTTGGTTATATACCACATGAGTTTAGATGTTTTATTACCAAACATCATATCATATTACTAACACACACAAAACTCCAAAAAAAGTCTGCAAGAATTTTTATCTCTTCAAAAAACTTTATGCAATAGAACTAGCATTAGAAGCAATTCGAGGCCACAAATCTGCACACTCTTTGGCAACTGGGCCTGTAATTGCTGAACCTGTTAAGATTTCACAAACAAAAATATGTGAGTACATAGAAACAAAGATCTTACTTTAGACAAGAATCTGCTGATTAAGATATAGGCGTGCGTTAAATTTATAGGTATGTATTGGTAATTACATACACATAGGCAGTGCGTACGTACATAAATTAGTGCACCCCTTTAGTCACCTGCTGCAGCATGGCTACAGTGTATATGCTTCTGTAACATTTGAGCAGTCCTCAACTTTTCCCTAAATGTTAACTGTGGTGATGACGTTTTAGGTGGGAGCTTATAGGCATTACCAGCCGATATAAAATGTGTTGCAAGGAATACCCAAAGCCTAATATACCAATGACGACAATCGAGAAGGTAGCTCGTAGTCAGCGGCGAACCAGAAAACAAAGGTAGTTGTAGTGCTGAATATGGTATAAATGATCTGTATGATAGTTAAGCAATAATTGCAAGAAAAATATCTTCTCTGGCAGTGATCTCTGGTCATGCGCATAATCCACTGTGGGCCATAAACTGGGATGTCGTCTTTTAGGTTTCCCCAAAGCTTAGTTGTCAGGTCTACTGGGTGTTGCCATATGTTGCTTTGCAGCTCTGCTAAGAGAGGACAGTCTTGCAAGACATGTACTAGAGTCTGTTCGGCACAAAGACACTGGCAGAAAGCTGTATGGCTTTTTTTTCAGTTATAACCTGTGTTGGTTTCCCAATCTGTTTCTGATGCAAGGAAAATAAATACAATGAGAAAATGTGCTAAAGTGGGGGGATAAACATCATCATCACTGATTACAGAATGCTACTACTCATGGCAAGTCTGAATGTGTCTCATTCTCTGACCAATGTTCCAGCCCTATGTGCTTTCACAATTAATAACTCCCTCTATCACCATTAACACAACCAGAGCACCTCAGTTTTTGGGACAGGATACTAAGCCAGTTCTCCATACTCAGATCATGTAGGGTATAAATTTATTGGCCCATGATGTTTTAGAAGAAAAGAAAAAAAGCCTCGGAGCTCGTCACCCCAAGATTTAGGGTTACCTCCCGTTTTGACTAAATATGCGTATCAGTGTCCTGGAAAGTGAAAGCAGTCGATATGATGTTGACCACGCGACTTACTGACAACTGGTCTGTACAAACAGGAGTCTCGGCATCATATGCCCAATGTGCCACTGATGTTAAAAAATGGCTGTTTATTAGTTCACATGTATGGTGTGGACAGGTCCTTAATGTTACATTTACTTCGCTTTCATTTTACATTGTGGTGGAGTTGAACTCTTTAGATATCAGGTAACAGGCATTATGCCATCCCTGGTACCAAAAGATTTAGGCAGCAGAATCCCCGTTTACAAAGGGTTATCCGATGCTTATCATCATCAAGCACCTTGTCAACTAGCGCAGGCGTTAATACATCTCCATAGATCTTGGTCTTTGGTGTTCTGCATTAATTACACTGATGATATTCCCTTATGCCATTGTCTTAAGCCATCCACCATCATTTCTCTTGGTCTGCCTCCACCTGTTTTACCAGGTAGTTACACAATTTTCCAGTGCTCCTTTTATCACATGTCTAAAGGAACTTTGTCTCATTCTCATTGTTCTACTTTTATTAGCCATTCCCAGGCAATCATTGTTATTCTGGCAGTCCAAGGTATGCATAACATTCTACTCACGAACTTCATCTTAACCGCCTCCAAACTTTTTATCCAGTGCTAGAGATGCTAATTGTGCAGGTAGGTACTCACCTTTCATCTCGCCTTTAGGATTCACAATGACACCCGCATTATCTTCAAAATAGAGAAACAATCCATCCTTTCTTCTTAGGGGTTTTCTCTGACGTATAACCACAGCTGGCATAACTAGAATGTGAAGAGAGATGTGAATAATGTATTACAAAGTAGAAACATGACAAACACTAACCACAGCATTATGTTTTATCGCCCCTCTTTCCCCCCAGATACATCTGACCTCTGTAAGCTTGATAAACCTGACCTCTTCATTTTTTTCCCGTTCACCTGAAATAAGTTGTCTATTTTTTTTTTTCGTTTACCTGAAATAAGTTGTCTATATCAACATTTTTGTCTTGTATAATTTTCGTGTCTCCGGTTCGTTCAGTCGTTTACACTCCACTGCTTCTGGACAAAAGGTTTGTCTTTTTCAATTTGGTGCAGTCCTGAGTACATGTTCTGCTGTCTGGTGCATCTTTCCACAGTGTTGAGTTGTGTGTATACATGTAGTTAGGTAATCGGTTGTGTCCACATACTTTCTACTTTTCAGATTTTAACCATTTGGTATTTTCTACTGTCTAACTTTCTTGGCAGTAGTCATGGTGTAGCGGCTAGACGCTAGCCTGCAGATCACAAGGTCGTTAAAGTTATCACCTATTTGGATGCTGCATGTCTATATTTTCTAGGATGCCTCACACAGATTTAGGACATCAAAAACTTGTTCAACCGTTCTATTTTTTCTGTATGCAAGGCAGTTTATCGTAAACTGCAGCAGCCACCTCTCTATACCAAATAAAAATTAAGCCAAAAATAATCTTGGTGTCTGATTTTAATCTCCTCTTCGTTTACTGGCTGTGAATTCCAGCAGAAGGTCCTGGTTAATCGACCGCTTGGACTTTTGGCTTTCCCCCAGGTCTGAGTTTTGCGTGTAAAACCATTTTACTGGTTTTTGCTGTTCCCTGCCTCACAGACAGATGTACTCCGACTTTGAGGGAAATATATATGTGTGTGTGTGAGCATGCTGGACATGAACTATGCAGTACCGAGGTTGGAAAAGGATGACATGGACTGTGTTGCCTAGAGGGAGGAAAATGACAAAGCTGCTCTGGGTAAAGGAGACTGCTTGCACATATTTTGCCTCCTTGTCCGTTCGCATGAAATAAATTATCTATATCTGCAATGCTGTCTCTAGTATAAACTTCACTGTCTGTTGTAATTCACTAAATGGCCCCTAAAGTAAATTCCACAAGTGTCTTTTGGCCAGAAGTTTTGTCTGGAAAAGTTGAATCTGGGACGGTCTTGGAGGATGTGTTCTGTTGTCATGTGCCAGTCCACAGGTACACATGGCTGATTTGTTAATCTTAAATTGTTTGCACATCCTGCAGCGAAGTCGATTGTGCCCTGTTCTGAGGTGAAAGATAATGACTTGCTCTGGTCTATACATTATATGGTAATCATCTTTTGCCAGTTTCGGTGGCTTTGTTATTGCTAGCAGATATGTTTAGAGCGACTGCCTAAAAAGAAGCACTTTTTATCAACGCTAACCCTTAGCCATCGGGGGGGGGAGAGGGGGAGGGGGATGTTAACCAGGGATTACTTTGTACTTCAAGTTTCAACTGAACTCATGTGTCCTTATATCATTCAGCAGTATGAACATGTCACTGAATAATGTGGTTATGATCAGCCTACTGTTTATGCTGTCTTTTGCTAGTTGTGTAGCATGTGTTAATGTCAAATTGCATTTCTGTGGTGTCTTTTTTACTCCCCCCATCCATTTCTTTCCTGCTCGGCCTCCTGCTTTGTCACGAAGTACGTCTTAGCTGCTAATTGATTCAGTTTGGCTACAGTATTTGAAAAAAAATTAACTCACCTTTTTTTCTTAACTCTGGCTTTCCTTTCTTCACCGTGGCAACGAACATGTCCCCGATACCAGCAGCTGGCAGCCTATTGAGGCGACCTTTGATCCCGTGGACAGCAATAACAAACAGGTTCTTGGCACCTGTGTTGTCAGCACAGTTGATGACTGCTCCCACTGGGAGACCCAGGGAGATGCGGAATTTTCCTCCGGCTGAACCACCACGTCCTGATTGGTAAAGAGACAGTGACAATTATAAATAAACATTATGAAAACTAGTTAAAGACAAGCTATAATAAAAACTGTTGGCTCTACTGGCAAATCCGGACGAAGAATAAACAGCCTTGGACGACTTAGTCAGAGTTATCTCCCGTCGCCGCACTCCAAACAGTGATCGGAAAAGCCACAACGAAACAAAGAAGACAGTCACGTCGATATCAGGGCTGCCAATGCTTGGTTGTTTCCCCCAGATCTGGGTTTTTTTTCGACGCTGCAGGACAATTCTGGTTTTTTTTTTTTTGGGGGTGTGTTTTGTTTGTTCGTGTTTGCCGATTTGTATGCTTTAATGATCGATAAATTTGCGTGGTTAGGGGGGTAGGGGTTAGGGTTAGGGAGTAGGATTAGGATAAGGGTTAGCGGTAGGGTTAGGATTAGCGTTAGATTTGACAATTTTGAAGCCGGAGTTCCCTATAATCGCGCAGTCCCATACACACACACAAACAATCGAGGGCCTCTGGATGCTGGTCACACGCACAATTCGCCAACGATTGGGGGCACCAGCCGCACGCTATTGGCGTCATATTTGGCAGTTTCAGTGGCGCCACTCCCACAAACATCATATTGTCGGCCAGTATTTCGAAATCCTACGTCAAAATTTTCACATCTAACCCTAACCCTAACCCTAACCCTACCCCTAACTCTAATCCAACAACCGCATGATGATGACTACACAACCATTCACAGTGCCTCACGCAACCGTATGCAACTGTGCACGCAACCATATGATGATGCCACTATGTCTCACGCAACCGTACGCAGCCCTACACGCAACCGCAGGATGATAGGTAAGTGTGTCGTTTGTTTCGTTTGTTTTCCGATTACTGTTCGGAGTGCGGCGACGGGAGATAACTCTGACTAAGTCGTCCAAGTCTGTTTATTCTTCGTCCGGATTTGCCAGTAGAGCCAAACTGTTTGGTTACTATATCACTTGTCTTAACCTGTCCAGATGATTTATAACAAAAATTGTCTGCATAAATATGGCATAAGAACAGCCTTACAAAAATGAACATCAATCTTAGTGCTCTTGACAGAATAATTTATTAACCTGTGCTGTTTGACTAATTCTACTCAACAGAAAACAGAATTGTCAAAATTAATATTTAACCTGCAGTAGCTTCTTAGACCTAAACAGCTGTGTAAAAATTAAGTCAACAATAGTTGCATTAATATTTATGGTGCAAAAACACACAATCAATTAATAATCTTCAGGTGATGTGTTTTATATATAGGTACAGATAAATCTGCAAATTATGGTAGTCAATTGTGCTGCATCTAGTGTTTATTTTAAATTTATCTTGCTTTGCTGCATGTAAATGCAAAAGCTTGACATTCAAACAAAAACAGGTCGTGGTTATTTACAGAGCAGATGAAAGAAGCAATGATTATGTCAAATCAGCACTACTGTATGGGGCGGAAACATGGAGAACAAACAAGGCAATTACAAATAAATTACAGACATTCATTAACTGGTGCCTGCGCAGAATAGAGGGAATTAAATGGTATGATAGAATAACTAATGTAGAACTATGGGAGAGAACTAAACAGGCTCCACTGGATCAGGTGAGGAAAAGACGCTGGCGTTGGATAGGGCACACACTGATAAAACAGGAGAACAGCATAACTAGAATGTCTTTGCATTGGAACCCACAAGGGCATAGTATAGGAATAAAGGAAGGCCAAAAAACACATGGAGAAGAGAGCTGGAGAATGAGGTTAGAAAGATTGGGAGGACATAGGGAGAACTCCATGCAATGGCGAAGAATATGAGAACGACTTGGCGTGAGTTGGTTGAGGGCCTATGTTCCATTGGGGGATAGAAAGGCAGAAGAAGAAGAAGACTAGGAAATCTGTGCTTGTTCAGGCAGGTTACAGTGTGATGAGTTTTGACACCTGACACTTAGCTTAATCCCTTGTACAATTATTGTTTTTACTTTTAGTGTCTTGACCGCGAAATGAGATGCTTACGTAAGGAGAGACAGTTCAAAACGAGAACATTAGATCAATTGTAGGAACCACACCATGCCTGCAATACATAAAGAAGCAACAAATAGAGTGGTTTGGCCACTTGATGCAAATGCAAACTGACCAACTGCCTCTATGAGCATACAACGAACAGCACTACTGCCCTAGAGCAAGAGGCAGACCGAGAGTACAATGGATAGACAATATATCAGAGATCCTGAGGTAACACGGACTAACAACAACACGTGCAACACACCTGGCCCAGGATAGAAAACTGCGACTCCCCACTACGCTGTGAGGCAATTGTGGACAAGACAAGACCGCATATATAAACATTTATGGTGTTGTGTGGTTCATCTATTCACCCAACTTAACAGTACAGTAAATATGGTTGGACTTGTCAAGATACTTTCTTGTCTCATCTGTCTTTACGGTTACCAGATGTGTTAAATCAGCTGGAATCTACTGCATGCTTATAATGATGTGTGTGGTCATCTGGTTTGTTACCTTGCCGTGACAAAAAGTCATAATCTTTTCGTGCTGTCTTCCCCTGTCTCTCTTTCTAGTGGTCACAACATGTTTAGTCTCTTTAGCAGACCAGCTTTCTAAAGCCAACTTAAGGTGCTAAGTGAGGATTACACTGTAAAGTAGTTTTAAGATGTCATGTTCACTCCTGTGCAGCGATGTCCACTTTATTATTTGAGCACATATTTTGTTGTATCAAAAGTTAAGTAACACTAAAAAGTTGGCTCTCCTTTCAACTTCGGCAGGTAGACAAACGACGGCCGTTAGTCGGAGTTATGTCTCCTTGCTACAGTGCAATTACGACTGGACAGGAGGAAACGAAACAAATGACATAATTACTGTATGTTGCCGATAGACAGCATGCGGTTGCGGTTTGGGTTAGGGTTTGGTTTAGCGCTAGGGTTAAGTTTAGGGTTAAGGTTACTGTCGCCGCATCTCGTATTTGCACAAACTCATAGTAGCAACACAAACCCTACCCCTAACCCTAGGGCACTGCACGCTGTCTATCGCCGACACACAGTAACTATGTCACTTTGTCTCGTTCCCTCTAGTCCACTCCGTAATGCGTCAGAAGCGGTAATTGAACGCGGTTGCTAATATGAGTGGCAGCGCGGGGTCTGCAAGTCGACCTCATTGTGTTCTTTGATTCGTGCCGTCTCCAGTCCCTTATGGCACTGTAGCAAGGGGACATAACTCCAACTAACCGGCCGTTGATGTTTGTCTACCGGCCGAAGTTAAAAGGAGAGCCAAAAAGTTAGTTGAGTATCCTTTACAGGAAGTTGCAGAACCCCCAACAGCCCCTAGCTGTTGTGTGGTTTTTTTAGGCAAATTTATGTCCAGTAGTTTGCCATTGCTTTCGACCGGCTTTATTGACACCTATGTCGAAACCAACGCAAGGCCCATGGCCGCAGCTGGGATCGAACCCGGCATCGACTTAGCCACAGAGCCGACTAGGTAACACTGTAACACACATCTGTAGTCCTGAGTGACAGTAAAAGAAGTAGTAGTAAATAAAGTTCAAGCCCACATGTGTCATAATGAATAATGGGTTAATGTAATGACAGGCAGGGACAACTAGATGAAAACAATGTGTTGTGTACGGTCACGGTGGACTGATTAACACATTGTAAGCTAAATAATGTTGGTTGCTGTAGCTATAAAGTCACGTATCATCCATTGTATGTGATCTACGGTGATTCAGTTACCATAGTGTCTCAACTTTCTTACGGATTCACATCGTAAAAGAATCTTACATGTTCTCAATCAAATGTCCTCTCAGCATCTTGTAAAGTCATACAGTGTACGCGACTATGTCCTAAAACATAACAACGCTGTATATTCATGTTGTTTATGACACATACTTGTCCTCAAAAATACACATATTTTTAGTTAGTTCCAAATTTTAACAAATACGGAAAAAAATTGAACTGCACAATTATTGAGAAGTTGGTGCATAAAAACAATGTGCATAACAAGATTATCACAGATTACACGGATCAATGTCTAAACACATACATACCTCTCTTAGACATTTTGGAAAAAGGAAATAGGAAATAGAGTTGTCCACCGGTGTCGGAAGTAGATCTTTTGTGGTTTTCTTTAGTTCCTTAGAAATTGAAACGAATTTTAATCTTAACGAAACTAACCGAGGAGGTTAACTAATTGGGAGCTTCATTCGAAGTCGGGGTACATCTGCCTGAGAGGCAAGGAATCAACAGTCTGCATACAAATGAGTCAAACTTGTGAAACGGATGTGCACATAATACTCCCTTTCTTGAACAGGACTAGAGACCAGAAATGGACGAACAACCAGAACTTTCTGCTGGAGCTTACAGCCGGTGAATGCGATGAAAGATTAAGCGAGGGACATCTGAACCTTTGCTGTCATACAGAATTACACTGGATGGACGAACAGTTAAAGCTTCTTCTTCTTCTCTTCTACCTTGTTGTTTATTGAAGTGTCGGGGGGGGGGGGAGATGTAATGTTCGTTGATGAGCTCTGTCAAGAGCACTATTAAGACTGATGTTCATTTCTGTAAGGCTGTTCTTAATGCCATCACTCCATATTTTTCCAAGGTCTTCCACTTGCTCTATACCCGTTGTAACGTTTTAGTGTGGCTCGCTGTGGCAGATAGTACCAAGGCATTCTTGTTAGGTGTCCAAACCACTTTATTTGTAGTTCTTTGATGATCCGTAAGACTGGCTTTATTCATAGCATTAGTCTGATTTCGTATTCTGTCTTTCCTTGAAACTCCTGCAGCTCTTCTAAGGCATTTCATCTCTTCTGTCACAATTTTACGTTCACTGAAAGATGTAAGTGTCTACGTTTGGCGTTGATAGCATAGTGTTAGTCAAAAAACAGTTCTGATAAGATTCACTTTAGTACTTCGAGGTATCTGCTTGTGTGTCAACAAGGGAGATATTTGCCCCATTACTTGATTAGCTTTGGCACATCTGGAGCTAATTTAGTTTAAACTAAACAACGATATTTTAGGAGTCTCGGTCGAGTTTGTAATTTAATAGGGTACCCAGCAGGGAACTTAACTCATATGTTCCAAATGAGTTTTCTGTATAGGTTATCGCCCATGCACAGGGGGTGGGCTGATAAGCGCCAGAGTATTTCTGAGCACGTCATCTCCGAGGGCCACCAACTCCGACATTCCCTGCAGCTCGTCTGAAGCTGATATAGGCCATTACCCTTCTTTTTCTTCATCGTCTGTTTGAGTAAGATGTTTCCACTCTGCCTGTTTACAACAGAGCTGCGATATTTGCGCCTTTCATCGGACACATCCGACATCATCGGGAATTAGTTCACAGGATTAACCTTTCCGGTTGGTTTCGTTGGACATGGCGTGGCCTTATTTGTGTGGTGTCCTCTTTGTCCTTTCATCTACAGGTGTTGTCCCTGAAGAACTTATCCAGAGCAACTGCGTGTAGTTGTCGGCCCTTGGGGGAAGACAGCGGCAAATTATGAGCACTCTCCGCCATCCAAGGAGATAACGACAGCAGACATTTCAACCGTGTCTGTCGGAGCTGCGGGGCTGGTCCAGGACTTCGACACCCACAACAAATAAGCACAGTCTCTTTCAGCACGTTAGACATCGTTAAGGTTGTTGCATTGGGACACCTAGCATGACAGTATCAGAGAAGCATGCATCAAACATGGCTTCTTCGTTTGGCCCCGACACTCCGACAAATGGGGCCTATGGTAGTGATCATGTGAACCTTGTCTGTCACATAGTGGACGTTCAGCTGTTGGAATCTGAACACGGCCTCACGTATGGTAAGACTTTGATAGTCGGATATCTGAAACTCTGCTGTTATGTCGTAGGACCAAATCCGTAACATACCGCCCCCAGTAGATATTGCTCGTCTAAGCTGTGTTCATATCTCATGTTAATTTTTTTTTTAATATCCAGAAACCATGAGTTCTTAACCCTTTGGCTCGGTATTATGGATATCGCAACCCTTCGGTCTTGATTCCATGATAAATACCGAAAATCTGAGAGAAAGGGGGCTTTTCTGCCTACCTCCGGGCGTGAACGCGGAACACAAAGAGTTCGTCACCCGGTCGCCGCGAAGTCATGTTTAGCCAACTACGCTAGCGAGCCGGGCATCTCATGGTCTAAGGCTGAGTGTCGACAGCTCGCAGCTATTTGGTAGGACTTCCGGTCAATAGAGATTTGAACCAAGGTGTGCTGTGTAATAGGATATCGGTCAGCGATTTTTTTTTTGGGGGTGGGCTGATGAGAGCCAGACATAAGATTTCTGGACACTGCATCTCTAGGGGCCATCAACTCTGAGATCCCCAGCCAGCTGGGTTAGCGTTAAAATTAGGGTTAATCTAACCCATTATCCGTAGTGCACGGCGTGGACGTATGGCAGGAGTCTTGCATGCACGAGGATCTGTAAAACCAGCCCACAACCTGCAGGTCTTCACATTCCCTCACGCCTGTGACCGAAATCACTGAGCCACGATACAGGCCGATGTAGTTCCAGCGGCGCTTTCTTATAAAACTGGATACATTGTCTTGCTGGGTCTCTCGACCTATGAAATATTGACACCCAGCGATGCAACGAGTTTTTTTTTTTTTTTTTTTTCAAATTTCAAATCGAATCCTAAAGGGTAATCCAGGGCTTTTTTTCTTCAAGAAAAAAGGGCACATGTACCCTCTTATCTTACTACTAAAATAGAAGCCACTTTGGATAACAGTTTACTTTGTAACCGTCGGGTTGCCGGTATAAATGTTTTTTTTTAAGGGTTAAACGGGTATTGAGGGGTATTATAGAATTTGTTCCTATTCGATTCACATCCAATGCGTCAATGGTTTTGTGTGTGTATGTCTGTGTTTGTGCATAATCTCATTAGCACGGTCGAGGTGGAGGCTATGGGTGTCTTAAACATACCTTTTTGAACGTTGAAAACAAAATAAAGGGGTTAGGGGTGGATTTTGTGTGGGGAGGGGGGGGGGGGGGTTAATAGATTTTCCGTTTTTGACAATCATCCAGGATTCTATTCTTTTGAGTCGCAGAAGCGTCAAACTTTCATGTAGAAGCCATGAGACGGGGGGGGGGGGGGGGGGGGGGTGGAGTCAGCCACAACACAGAAGATTACGAGGATTTCTTTAAAGCTGACTTGACTCATCTCCAATCTACGTGTTACTAATTATGTCTCCTAAATCCCACTGTGGGGAAAAAAAAACAAGAAACGGCCAACTGCCTTCCCGGCAAGCATGTCGTTAGAGTGGACTAACTGGAAACTTCCTGCGAAGTCGTAGTGCCTCAGTTTGAGAGGCAAGAAATCAACAGTCTGTTGAATTAAAAATCGACATCATAACGGGACACCCCTATAAGCGCTCCGTCCCCATCTTCATCAGTAAACGTAGAGTTTCAATTCCGATGACACTAATAACTGTCTGATTGTAAATCCGTCTCGCCTTTCCCTTTAGTGTTGAGCGTCGGTTAGATCCCCTGGTAACTCCTCGCAGTGTCATACTATTAGGACTGTAATGATCTATTTGCGCTTTCGCACTGTTCACTCTCTCTCTCAGAGGGTCCTCACAACGCCTAGCTTGTCATACATCAATTCACCATCAAATATTGCAGAATCGGCCAGTCTATCTGCCTGCTCATTTCCTAACAGACCGGCATGTCCTTGAGAGAATATCCAAAGAATACCAACTACATGGGACCTCTGAAATGATGCTTGTCACTCTGCACGGAGCATACCTGTCTCCACTTTTCTCAACATTCTCTGTGACTCAACAGTCTGCATACAAACAAGCAAGATCTGTAAAAAAAATTTGCACGCACCACTTCGGTTGTGGATCAAGTCTAAAATCCTGAGGTGGCCGAACAGCCATAACTTTCTCCTGAAATTTACAGCCGGTGAAAGCGAAGAAGAAAGAAGACTAAGTATGTTTGCATGTGTTATTTATTTGGCAATATACCGATCTACCTGACTGATGTGCGTTAGTCTGTCAGGAACGAATTGTTACGGCATTTTCTCTCATCCGAGCCATCGGAACACGCAAACCACTCCAATTATGCAACGCTGAGGTGGGAAAAGGGAGATAATTTTCAAAATGGTAAACATTGACGCAAAGTCAGTTGAGTAAAAGATTCGTAAGTAAGTATGTAAGTTTTACCCATTAGGGCACACACATAGCAATAAACACCCGGTGACACAAAGTGCCACCATGCGGACGAGGATCACCCGTAAAGAGGTCCAAGAAAATCCGTTCAATCGTTGGGTTATATTAGGGTCCCCGACAACAGCCAGGGTGAGGCATTATAATAACGTAATATTGCATCCCACAAGGGGACGACTTTATACGTTGTAAAGTCTAGTAAAGGTTTCGTTTCTACACTCCTTTTGCAAATTGGACATATGATTTCTCCGTGTGGATTCCGGGGCCTTATTTGGGGAAGGGAAAAGAAAAGACTCTTCTTCTTCTTTCGTTCGCCTGAAATAAGTTGTCTATATCAGCAGTTTAGTCTCTTGTATAAATTTCACTGTCGTTGTTAGTTCATTCAGTGGTCCATAGAGTTTACGTTCCACCGCTGTTCCCCCTGGCCAAAAGGTTTGCCCCAGTAAAACAATGATGCGCAGTACAAGACTCCCTAATGACTATTAGCCTCTCTTGTCCAAGCCTACCTCACCTTCACGTGGTGGACCCTGTTCATCCTAGCAATCAAGTTGAAGGTTGGAGTCTCAACTCCCAGCGGGAAACTGGATGGGACAACAAACGAGGTAAAGGCGAAAGACGAATGGATGAGCCTACTCTCCTCGAGTATGATCACAGTCTACCCTAGCAAAACAAGGTGCTGAAATCGGAGGCAACCAGCCAGGAGGCGCACCACAGCAATCAGGATGCCACGCACACACGCCATGGAAATATGAATAAATAAGCAAAACGTTATAGTACTCGCCCTGTGAATGACTGCCCCCTTTACAAGCATGTCGTAAAGGCGACTAATTAGGAGTGTTTTCTTCAAAGTTGAAGTACATCTGCTTGAGAGACGAGGAAACAAGAGTCTGCATACAAATAACTAAAATTGAAAAATGGAAACTCAAGTTCTAGAACGAGACCAAAGTCCAGAAGTGGACGAACAGCCAAATCTCAACAAACCCACCCACACTGAACTACATGTTGCGTCATAACAGTTTTGTGATGCCCTAATATCTCTGAGCTATATGGTCATACGGTTGAACAGGGTTTGTAGCTGTTTGATTCTCATCCTTCAGATGTTAATTCTACAGAATGCATATGTGGAGGAGGGAGGGGGGAACTTTAGGGGAGGGGGATACTTTCCTCCGGAGTTAATACCCTTTGATCCGTAAGAAGCATGATGAGAGAAAATATTATGTTAGTCTCAGATGTTTTAAATAATTTATCGATACTCAGTTTCATCAATATCGCATTGACCACCTTTACTTGCCAGAATATTTCGCATTATTAATTTTCCATTGGATCAACACCCGACTCACGGTAATTAAAAATTCGTATATGAATGGCTTAGAACCAATTCTAAATGCCATACAATGAATCAGTGGCAATCAAATCAAATGGTTTGTCCACTTAGAAAGAATGCCTTGTGGCGCCATACTATACAAGACATAACCAAAAGAATAGAAGGGCGTAGAGCCCATGATATACCGCAAACAAGATGGAAAGATTGACGTTATCTTTAAAACCTCTAAAATAGCATAATGTGTCTCCGGTCGAGACGACCAGAAGAGCAAGAAGCAGACTAAGAAAGACTGGATACAAACTTGACTGACTGTACAGGCCCTAGGCATGCAACCATGAAATCCACTGCATCTGACCGTCAAAGGTGGAGAGAGTCATCAGCAACTGGTGACCCTACGACACGCAGTGTAACGGGACTGTGATGATACCTATAAAACATGAATTTAAAAACAAAATGCTAAATGTCCCTCCCTATCTGTCAGTCGCCGATATCTTCAAAACTTGATAACCTCTGAAAGCAAGCACCTGGCTCGCGCTGTAGCGACGTTGTGTTTTGCACACGTCTCGAATCCCACTGAACGGTAAACGCCAGTGCTGCCACAGGGAGCCATTTCCGTGACCAAAAATCGACATTTGTTGATGTTGAACCTTCTTCAGCCGGGCTATTATTAGTGTGTGTTCTCAACTTGGATAACGTCTCGAGCTAGCAGTCTAAGGGTGGACATTTAGAGAAAACATTCGAAAATGAGTAAAAAGTGTGCTAAATGTCAGAAGATCGTCTATCCCACAGAGGAGTTAAAGTGCCTGGATAAGGTGAGTGAATGTTGGTAATGTACATATAGTGTACTATTGGAATGGTAGGTTTTAAACCCTCGCTACCGTGCTCGGGAGATTGTCACAGTTTTATCACTCACTCGTTGAGTTATTTGGTGTTAAACTGAATTAAATATTGCACTTAAGAGACTGGTACGCCTATCACAATGTATACATCTTTAATACCAGCATCTAGTAAATCTACAGCTTGTTGGGTCAGAAACGGCGCAAATTCTTTCTAAAAGCGATTGTTGGCTTGGCTAAAGTAGAGCCAAATTATTCTAATTTCTGCTGGAGACATGGTTGCTTGTGTTCACTTGCCAAGATTTTGAAAGAGTTGCTGTTTACTGGCAGTTTGTTTAAATTCGACACATAGCTTGCACTTGAGTACCCTTCATTGAATGGAGTATTATTTCACTGAAAGATATTTGTATTATATTATGTATTTCAGTCATAAGATATTCATACTCTGACTGATGTTAACTAGTTCTTAAAACAGTTTTAATTTGAAGTATTTTCGTGGTTATGATGGGAAAGACTGATAATAGAAGTATTGCTCGGCTTAAAAAAATATCTTGATCATGATTTGATTTCTGTAATCGTTTTTAATATATAATTAATAATATCCGATGTAACAGGGTAGAGAGAAAACCGCCATACTGTGTTACGTTCTTTCTACGCATTTTGCCGCATAGTTATATTGAACACAGGGGGGAATTAAGCCAACACTGCATGTGTGTGCGACCTGTTAGTGGTCCGACAGTCATATTTTATACCTATGTTTTATTATTCAAACGAAAGAAACATCCTGGGCAAATATTGGTAATAGAAAAGTCAGCTTCAGTGATGTTTGTCAAAACATCAGGAGTGGGTGTGGCTTCTATACCTCCGTCAATACTGGCCTAGTGTGTGCTGAAACATTCTCCTTGTATGATGTATGCTAGAATTACGGAAAGGCAGTTGGTTTTATAAGAAGTGTTCCCCGTATGGGTTCCGTGTTCCCATTATGAGGAAAACAAGAATAGACCCACTGCCTGCCCAAAATCATGTTGTAAGAGTCAACTAATTGGGCGCTTCCTTCAAAGTCAGAGTTAAGTACATCTGCCTGAGAGGCAAGGAACCAACGGTCTGCATGTATATGAGTCAGACCTGTGAAACGGATGTGCATGCAACACTCAGTTTCTGGAATAGGCGTAGAGTCCAGAAGTAGACGAGGAACCATAACTTTCCGCCTGAGTTTACAGCCAGTGATTGCGGAGAAGAGAAGAAAACTAGCCTAGTTTGTGCTGAAATATTCTCCTTATAATCCTATTTGCTAAAATTATGGAAAGATAGTTGGTTTTATAAGAAATATCTCAGGTGCAGATTGCTAGGAACTTTTATGACAGCTTTAAAGTACCTTTCAGTACTTTCATCCAAGGAGAAAGTGGTACCAACTTCTTTTTTTTTTTTTTTCAGCATTCTGAGCCCTTAAGGTTCATTGCGGCAGATATCACCCACCTCTGCTCATCTTTCTGGTTGGCCTTCTCCCATCGAATATTATTAATTATATATGAAATAAATGGTGCCACCTTCAGTCAAAGAAAATGTATTGTAATTCTGTCTTTTACCCCAAAAGTTTGAGTTCAACCCAAATAATTTGGTTTCACTTTTCATCCAAGAACATAACATTGTTGTATAGGTATCCAAACTGTATGAGGCTCTTGACCAGTTCCCACACAACTACCTTTTCTTACCCAAACTATGAACACATCCATTTTATGACTTGTGACCTTTTGATTTCTGCTGTACATATATTGCATGATGCTACTTTCTTTGTTTTTAGTGCCCACTAAAGTTGCTGATAACGTCTAATATTAGCATAGTATACTATCATTGACTACTGGTTTTTGGTATTGTAATGTCATAATTTGTCCATTAATTTCATAATTTCTTTGACACCTAGAATGATGTCAGAGGAACTGAAGAAGAAGGATGTTATAATGTTATGAAGTTGCTGGATGGCTCCATTGCGGAGTAAAAGTAGAGATCCCTTTTCACACCTTTAGGCGCATCTGGCATATATGGGAAGAGCACGCATATTTTTACAGACCAATTGCCACTTGGTGGGTAATGTGGTCAGCATTACGCCGGCCGTCTTTACTTCCCCAGGACATCCATTCTGGTACCCATTTTAGGCCCATACCGTGATAAAAATCCACGCAGCCACCAGTAGGTTTCGATTGTGGAATGTTGGAATTATGAGTCGAACTCGCAACGCCTAAGCCATTGCAAAGTGGTAAAGTCATTTTCCTCATGCTCGGGGTTTCATTTTAAACTCCATTTTTCCATGTGGGTTCCAGGGCCCCTATAGGAAAAACAATTTTGGGTTGAGGAAAATACACGTATAGACCCACGCTTACCTAACAAGCATGTCATAGAAGGCAGCTTATTAGGGAGTTTTCATTGTAGTCTAAATGCATCTTGCTGATGGGCGAGAAACCAACAGTATGCATACAGATAAGCCAGATCTCTAAGAAAGTTGTGCACACAAAACTCAGATTTCTGGAGCAAGGTGAAAGTCCAGAAGTGGACGAACAGTCAGAACTTTCCACCAGAGTTTAGAGATGGTGAACACAAATAAGAAGAAGAAACTAATCACAGTGTCAAGTACATGGTGTGGATAAAAAAAAATATATTCTATGAAATGATACCAGATACAGGTGTCAAGTACATGTTGTCGATAAACACAATTATAACATCTGAAATGATACCAGACACAATTATCTGGTACATGGTGTGGATAAACAAAAATGTATTCTATGAAATGATACTAGATACTGGTGATAATTATGTGGTGTAGATAAATAAAAATATATCATCTGAAAAATTGTCAGTCACAAGTATCTGATACATGGTATGGATAAACACAAATATTTTATCTGAAATGATACCAAACATGGGTATCTGATACATGGTGTGGATAAACTATAATATACTTTCCGTAGTGACAGTACACATTGTTTTTTTTTTTTAAGGACTGACAGCATAGCATTCAGGACATTCCATAAATGCCTTGTCCCTATTTTCAGCAGCCAGCACAGTTTCAATTCTGGTGGTGCCATTAGCCGTCTGTATGTCCGCC
>CAJHNH020000124.1:310000-321802 GCA_905116865.2 Candidula unifasciata | reverse complement strand
AGTCGGTGTGCATCTAGATGAGAGGAAAGAAACCTGCTGTTTCTACTGACTGACTCTCTACCTCACTAGGACATCACACAAGCGATAAACACCCGATGACACAAAGTGCCACCAAGCGGACGAGGATCGTCGTGGAAGGTCCCAGAAACCGCGTTCAGCCATATTTATGGCCTGCCTATAGGGCTTCAAATAACGAAAAATTTCATCCTAAAAAGGACGAAACGAAAAAGTTATCGCTCACCTGCTGTTTTTTTTTTTTTTTTTTTTTCAAATAAATTAACCAGATCTATACAATGGATATGCATGTAAAACTCAAATTTTGAAAGAAGACTAAAGTCCGAAGCTGAACGAAGGACAAGGACGTTTCGCTGGAGTTTACAGCCAGCGAACCCTGAGAAGAAGTTGAAGTAACAGAAGACGGGAGATCCTGCCAGGTCTCCTGGTCGCCTAATGGCAACCCGCGCGATATTGACGACACATTTGTTGTAATCTCCATATGAATTTTTGTTTTCTACCTTGAACCGCTGCCTGGAGAAGAGTTATTTACCCCTGAGAATTCAAGATTCCAAACCCCAGATACCCCGATCAGCGTCAGAGGAGGTTAAGATTGGGGCACCCATGACATCTACATCAGCCTGGTGTACTGCAGTCCGGATTGGTGTTTGAGTCAGTGACGACGCGTGATCAAATCGCACGTGTAAGCGTTAGCAGATAACAGTTATACTGGATAGGGTATCACATAATATTTTCTTCTCCTCGAGTTACGAATTTGCGTGTGCTGCTAGCCTTGTAGTACTATTAACTGGCAGCTTTCACACCTTACATTTTCTGCATTAGTGGCGTTAGCACGCAACGAGTGCTTTTTTCTCTCTGTAATCGAGACGTAAACTAAGTGGCCTGTTCGTAATAGATATTACACAGTAAAAGAACGAGGTCAAATCAATAAGTAAGTCACAAATGGTTGTGTGAAGATAAAAAACTTAAGCCAATAACAACTTGAAAACTGTTTATTTTTACACATAAACTGTCCCTTGTTTTTCGACATAATTTCCACCAACACTGACGCACTTGTCCCATCGTTTTATCAGTCCTCCCAAATCTGCTGCATAGAACTGTGTGCTCTGTTTTATAAACCACATTTTCACTTCACATTCAACTCCTGCATCATTTACGAAATGTCTTCTGCCAAGGTGGGTTTTCAGTGGACCAAAATCCATGTGAGCACCCTATTGCAGCTGCTACAGAGTCAACCGTTACTCGCATGTCACCTCTGATCATCTCCTCCACCCGCTGCACAGGTGCGTCTGTTGCAGCCTCAACAGGACGACTGGATCGGACTTCATCAACATAGAGCTTCCTTGAGAAACATTATTTACTAAGCTATGCACCGCTTTACGGGATACACATTTGTCAACACAAACAGAAATGTCTTTTTTAATGTCCTTTTCAGACAACTCTTTTGCCCCCCCCCCCCCCTTTTTCCTAAAAAAAACCGCACAACAGCATATTGTAATTTGAAGGTACACTCCGTAAGTACAGTCGCCATTTTGTTGCTGTGTTGCGAATGCGCATGAAACACCTAGCATCACCTAACGAACGGAGACATACAATTCTATGTTGCTATCATATGCTGACATATGTGACTTATTGACTTCCTCTCGTAAAAAAAGTAAATTAATTCTCTTTTGCAATGGAAAGTGAAAACGGCAATCACAAACGTCACATGAACATCTCGCCATTGTTGTATGTTCTGCCAGGTCTAATAATATAACAGTAGCACTGTATACTGCATTACCTTGAGGCGGGAAAATGAGACCTAAACTTTACATACGTTACTTGTAACGGACAAGATTCAGCGGGAAAGAACCCCTTCTGATACTTGTCTTCCCTTGCCTGTCAGCATGTCAGTTATAATTAAATACTTGTGGGTAATTTTAGCAACCCGGTTTTATTTTGCTGCTGTCCTGCAAGAAGTGTAGGTTTGAAATACGGTCGTATAAAAGGCGCTGCAGATTGCGGGTATAGAGGGAATGCTAGGAACTGGGTCAGTGTGTAGCACATTAGCCCATACTGTAGGTAACATCTTTTGTTTTATAGTCATTAATATTAGAATATATCTGCTGCAGGTTTAATCATTCCTCCCCAGCAGGGGACGCCATTTTTTCAAAAACCCCGCCAAACTGTTGTCAGGGGCCCTTCTTTTTCTTTGTTCACGGACTGTAAGCTCTGGCAGATAGGCCTGGTTGTTCGACCATTAGAACTTTGTGGCTTCGTGCCAGGGCCTGAGTTTTGCGTGTACATCCGTTTTACTGGCTCATTTGCATGCAGTTGGTTGTTCCTTGCCGCCCGGGCAGATGCACTCCAGTTACCCCAGTTAGTCGACTCCTACGACATGCTGGGAAAGGCAGTGGGTTTGTTCCCGTTTTCCCCACAAGGGGGTCCCGGAACCCGTATGGGAGTCTGGAACCCTAATATAACCTATCGGTTGAATTGGGTATCCGGAATTTGCGCCCGGGCGATTCTCATCCTAATGGTGGCACTGTTTTTGTCACAAGGTGTTTGTCGTTCGTTGTGCGGTCCTGTGGGAGGTTGAACGTCACCCATTCATTCAGCTGCCGCATAACAAATGTGTCGTAAAAGTCTAATTATGGGTGTTTCCTTTTATGTTGCAATGCATCTGTCTGACTGGCAAGGAATCACGAGTCTGCATACAAATGAGCGAGACATGTAAAGCGGATTTACACGCAGATTTCACGGGGACGAACAACCAGAACTTTCCGCATCAGTATACAACTGTTGAACACGAAGAAGAAGATTAAAATGTGTGTTGTGTTTTTGGTCCTACCTCTGTCAAGATGGGTGACATACCCTAATATACATGTCCAGAGGCCAGTATGTCCGATCTTACTAGCCAGAGACCGGTGGGAAATTACTAGAAGTCCAAGTGAAAAACAAAACCCCATCCTTCACCAGGATCTAAACCATGACCTTAAACGCTGAAGGCAGACGCCATGCTTCGAGACTACTAAGCCCCAGGCCATGTCTGTATCTGTATAAATAAAAAAGTCGAATGATTCACCCTCCCCACACCACCCCCTTTTCCATTTAGTTTCCTACCAGTGAACAGTGAGGGTGAACAAAGAAGCCCTAATATAGTCCATTAATGATTTCCTGGTGTACACAGTAGGTGAAGTAAAGAACCCTTTCCCACGCCTTAAGATGTATTGGGCATATAGGGCTAGACCTGTATTCTATATACTTATCTGCACTGGCGGGTGATGTGATCAGCATTACGCCGGCTGCCATTACTTCCCAAGACTGCACCTAATACCCACCCAAGGCTATGTCGACCCTGGAGCTAAGGTCATTTTTGAAAAAGTCCACCTCCTTCAGGACTCGAACCCACGACCTTCCGATCAACAGGCGAGCGTCTAGCCGCTACACTATAGCAGCTTTCTTTTGGTGTGCAGGGAAATACAAATTAATGGTTACCTGTAGCAGAGATGAAACCACGAATGCAACTCAGCACTTCCCCTGTGCGTACCGGGGCCTCATTTTAGAGAAGAAAGAATAGACCCATAGACCCACTGCCTTCAGAAGATGATTATAAATATAATTAACAAACAAACAATGTATTTATCGGCACTCATAGAAAGAAGTAATGTATACATTTATGTAATAATCAAAAGATGAATTGATAAGCACTCGTAGAAAGAAGTAAAAAGATAAAAGGACAGATTAGACAAAAAATAAAATCTTAAGCTGTATTTACCGTGCTGGGAACCGAACCTGTAAACTCCATGTTTACTAAGAGCATGGCCAACTAGACACCCCTAAAAGAGGTCTTAATTCGCCATGTCTGCCGTACAGCTTCAAATCCCACAATTATGGAATACGGATAAAATTCATCGGAAACCATGGAAACGGCACCATTGGTTACAGAAAGAGATTTGATTGGTAGGTTCTATTGTGTTACACGCCATTTGCATAAATAAACAGAAAGTCGAAAACGTTGGCGAATTTCAGACATCGTCAACCCCATGTGGGATACAATTTTTAGTTATTTTGAAGCCCCGCCCTGACTTTTGCCGGGAGCCCTATATATATAGCCGGGCTTTAGATATGGTCACAACAAGGTGCTAAAAGAGCAGCCGTTGTGGATCAAGCTAGGATGTGGGCCAATGCGAGGGCCAGTCCTACCATCGTCCCCATACGCTTCCTTAAGTCTGGGCAGATTCACAATGGTAAATTCAACAAAGTCGCATACGCTCCATCTATGCTAGAAGACTGTGCGAGGGACTGGTTACTGGCTGTTGACCTGCCTGGCCATGAAAAGTACCCTGAGTTAATCCGGAAGACCAGCCTGCGACCTGACATAGTTCTCCACTCTGCGGAGAAACGTCAGCTCGTCCTGTTTGAGCTGACCGTGCCGTATGAGTCGCGAATGGACGAAAGTGTATAAATGTATAAGCTCGAGAAATACAGCCGGTCTGAGGAGAGACGAAGCTTACACAGTAAGAGTCTTTGCCGTCGAAGTAGGCGCAAGGGTTCTCGTTTCCACTTCACTCTACAATGTGATTAAACAACTAGGCTTACGAGGTAATGAACGCAAACGGACACTTTAACAACTGGGCGAGGTTGCTGAGAGGGCCTCGAGCTGGCTCTGGACACAACGGAACGTCGTGGATGACGGGCCTCAGTGAGCTGGTGCGGGTGTCTAGTGGAAAAGAATGTCTTTTTCCCTTTAAGTCCATCGTGTCCGAATTGTCTGCCAGTGTCCCTCTGCCCCCTGCCAACAAGGTCCAACATGTGTCCGGTAAACCAAACGTAAGCTTGCCACTCGGTCGTCCATGTATGCAGACTGCTTTAATTATGCTACCGCAACGACTTCTTATCTCACAGTACCTTTTGCGAAGTCACCAATTCGTCTTGGCCCTGTCTGAATAACATCCGGTAATACGCGCAGCAGGAGAAACCAACCCTCAGCCTCATGAACTCATGTGGGCCCACTCTCTGAAAATGTCTAGGAGCTCGTGGGCCGAAACATTTGTCGACGAGAGATTACTTCTAGACTCCTGCTTTACATGCTTCCCTGTGGTTTCTTCTTATTGGTCTAATGGTTGAACGGGGTTTCTAAGACCTCTCCACGTGTGATTCTCATCCGCATAGTGGCTCTTTGTGTTACCGGGTGTTTATCGCTTGTGATCGCTTGTGTGATGTCCCAGTGGGGTACAACTTACCTGCCTATCTGCCTTTGTTGAAAAATGGAAGGACACACTAGAAAACATAAAACTTGAAAGCTAGCAGGGTAACTATAGCTTTCGATTACATTATTTGTTTGTTTAATATATATATATATATATATATATATATATATATATATATATATATATATATATATATATATATATATATATATATATATATATATATGAAAGAAAAAGACAGTCATCATTATTTGGTCATGGTAGGAGAGGAGGTATAATGGCGCATTATAGTGACCACTAGAAAAATCTGTGGAAAGAGAGACAGAGGAAGACAACACGAAAAGATTCTTGACGGCCTCTCGAAGTGATGGCTGTAGGGACAACAGTCATGGCATTAAGGGGTGTCAACACAGGGACTGATACACGCAGCTGCGGACGCAGATTGTGGAAAGGCATGATCGCCCACTCCCGTCGGCAAGTCATATGTATATATATATATATATATATATATATATATATATATATATATATATATATATATATATATATATACCTTGTCTCTCCTCTTCTACCTTTGCGTGTAGAGATTTACCAGAGAGATCGCCAGACTTCTCTATCAGTAGTTTTATATATATATATATATATATATATATATATATATATATACACACACACACACAATATATATATATATATATATATATATATATATATATATATATATATATTATTTTTGCGGCCGCAGCACCCCCCCTCCCCCACCCACAGGGTGTTTGCTTCAAAGTCGGTGCGCCTAAAAAGCAAGGAACCAACAGTCTGTATACAGATAAGCCATATGTAAAACAGACGTGCACACAAACCCCAAGTTTTGGATTAAGACCGAAGTCCAGGAGTGGACGAACAGCCATCACTTCGCCAAAGTTTGGATCGATGAACGCTAAAAAGAAGAGGAAGAAGAGAAATTCAGTACTTCAAGGAAAAATCGTGGTAGAGACGCTGGTAACTAAAAAAGTGGCCGAAATTATGCGAATTCATCTACATCTACCTAGGGGGATGGAGCATACACTTGCCCATAATGCTTTAGCCTAGGTGTGACTTTCTACAAGAAGTTTTGAAAATTAATGTTTAAGGATGAACACTATCCCTAAGTCCTCTTCTGCTCTCAGATAAAGGTCACATGTAGTGCCATCCATGACCTCGTCATCAGTGGCCATATCGCCTCCCCTCTGCGGCGTTCGAGGTCATAAACCGCACTCTTCCTGGCAGCCCTATTTTGGACCTTTATTGTCGCCTGCTACACAAATGACTCGGCTTGAGTTCGTAATTGCGAAGGTCGCCACCATTTCCCGCCACGCTTGCACTGCTGGATGGCAATATAGGACGGTGTAATTTTGACTGAAATATCCGAGAGATGAGTTTAATAAAGCATGATCTCTGCCTTCCGCCCGTCTGCCTCTCTTCTCTTCCTCTTTCTGTCCATCAGCATCTCCCTTTCCCCCTTTGTTTTTCTCCTCGTCTCAATCTCTGCATATCTCACACCATTTCTCTCTCTCTCTCTCTCTCTCTCTCTCTCTCTCTCTCTCTCTCCCTACCTCTCTCTCTACACGTGCCTCGCCTGCTCTTTCTCTCTCATCTTTTTCTAGGTATCTCTTTCTATCCTGTCTCATGCGGTTTGTTTCTCATTCTCGTTCTCTCATCTGTCTTCTGGTTTCTCTGTCCCTCTCTTTCTCTCCTATGTCTTTCGGTGTATCACCTTTTTCTCCTCTTTCTCTTTTGCGTTCTCTCACTCTTTCTCTTAACTCTCTTCCGATCTCTGACTCACTTTCCTGTCTCTAATCGTCCCTCTCACTCTTTTTCTCCCCACATTCTTGCAGTATCTCTCTCTCTCTCTCTCTCACTAACTTTCTCTTCTTTCGATAATAGTCTTTTTCATTATCTTTCTCTCGTTTCGCTTATAGTCTCTCTCACTCTCTATATCTCCTCTCTCTTGCGGTCCCTCTCACGTTCTTTATTTCCTCTCTTTTGCGCCCCCTCCTTTCTCTCTGTGCTCACCCCACCTCTCTCATGGTCTCTCTACGCACACACTCCCCCACCACCACTAATCTCTTTGTTTTTGTCTGAGGGACTCTCCTCCTCCTTCTCTCTCTCATTATCAAGACCATCCATGTTACCTCCATCCTCTCACTCATCTTACATCTGAAACATAGCGACACGAGATCACAGACAGAACACAGCAAGCGCGTGCCAACAGCCCCAGTAGTTGTTGCATAATGCAGTGCATTAGTTAAAAATGGGGCACCTCTTGCCATCTGGGACACACACACGTCTAGCTTATTTCACCTAATGTACAGACGAACAGGTATGTATGTGTGTGTGTGTGTGTGTGTGTGTGTGTGTGTAAGCGCGCGCTTGCACATTTATTTATATAAAATCATCAAGTGCCTTGTCGACTGGTGTGGAGCGATCATGCCACTCCACAGTCTGCGATCTGCTACTGCGTGTGTTGACGCCCGTCCATGTCATGGGCAGAAGGCTGTCAAAAACTTTCTCATTATGTCTTCCCCTGTTTCTCTTTCCACAAATCTTTCCGGTGGTCACAACATGTCCCAGGGTATTTCGTTGTTATTGCTTCTTATGATAACATGGACACTCCCAACCCCCCCCCCCCCCCCCCCCCAAAAAAAAATTATCTGTCTGTCTCGTTCTGATGTTCGTGATAGTTGTCGTCGAACATTCGCTTCTTTTTAAAACATCTGTATGTATAAACACGCACACACCACATAGTCGTCCCTGCACCCTCCCCATCCCACCGCAATCCTGTCTGTTCCCAGGAAGTTTGTAAGGTGTCACACTGTTCATTCTAGTTTCTATATATGCCGAATACGGAGTAAAGGTTTACTTTCCTTATGTATGTCCGTGGGAATTGTTCCTGTACGCTGGTCGCTTTTCACAAATTCGTCTAGTCAGCCAAGCATCTGCCTATGTATCAACCCACTCCCGCACGCACATACACACCATGACAGAGTTAGCATTTACAGATTCAGACACAGACATCCTAATACTGTATGACATAGATATAATAATGTTCAGACAGACACACACATACGCGATACTGTATGGTATAGAAATAATATACATACAGACAAAGACACAGACATACTGATACTGAATGGCCTAGATATAAAATACATACAAACACACTTACAACCCTCCTTGCCATAACATAAAGCTGTCAACAGCCTTCTAGCTTTGTCTTACTCGGTCTCGCTTTCCACAAATCTTTCCAGTGGTCTTGTGCCATTACATGTTACACGCAGTCTATTTTATGTTGAATCCTGTGTAATCAATTCAGTATCATGGATGGAAACCAGTCCATCCCCTTTGATATCTTTTATCACCGTTCGTGTTATGGTTTCATTTAGGCACCCTCGCTGCCTCAGTCTCATTATTTCCCATTTCACTGCCTGTTTGACTATTGTCTCTCTGCTCGTTTTTTTTTTTTTCGTTTAGCGCCATTTTTTTGAAGGTTTAACACCGTTAGACTAAAAAATCTTAATCTGGATGGCAAACCAACGTGGCAGATCCCAGATACCACCACGTTTAACTTCGAAAGAAGTAATAATTGCGTCACTCGTAACGGCCACGCCAAACTGGTGTAGTTGCAGTTCTGTGCGGAAAAAGATGCGTTTTCCTCTTTTACATTTTTCCTGTCTTCTTCATCCTCTCCCCCTCTTACTCCTGCTTCTTCTGACTTGCCAATTTGTGTTCTTGCTCCATGTCCTTGCAGTGTTGTTCGTGCTGTAACATGCTTGATTCTTCTGCACCCATTCCTCTCCACTTTTAGAATTAAAACATGCACAGAACAACATCCAACCGACCCAGGCATTCCAGACAATTGGAGGATTGACAAAATTCCCTCCTGCCGGCAGACTTAAAATGAGTCAGGCTGCTCTCCCCTGTATAACGCTTCTCACAATAAATTCCTTGCTCATTTCCCTCGCTTGTGAAGAGACTATGTCGGAATTAATTTGAGAGAGCCATATATAAAAATTACCCCGTGTTTGTGGTAGAAATTGAAAAAAATATATGTACGGTCGAAGGGTACATTAGTTTGCCACGTTCTTGAATTTGATTTTGACGTGGCAACAGTTTTTATTTTAGCGCTGTAGGTATCGTTGGGATCGCCTGCCCGTGTGTGTGTGCGCGTGTACGCACGCTCAGTACCTCCGTTCTCTTCGTTGAAGCATTGCACAGAGTTCCAATTTCTAGGGTCTCAGTAGCAGTCTCTTCTGTCTGTCCTATGCGGTGCTGAGTATCGGCAAGGTCCTATGATTACTTTCCGCTGCACCATTCTTCCCCGACCGTGATGTCTTTATGGTCTGCTTCAGCACTGTTCACTCGCTCTAAGAGGGCCCTGAGTACATCTAGCATATCAGTAGTGTAAAATCAGCCTGTATATCTGCCTATTCGTTTCTCGACATATTTAGAAGCATACCTTCGTCCCATATTGCGCTTATTTCTCATACAGGATTATCCCAAGTCGCTTATCAGTATTGATTAAGTCCAGTGGTGGCTCGTGCATATTCACAACGTAACCGCAAGGTAACTCTTTTCACTGGATTTTATAAATTACAGTAAATGAGTCTTATTTATTTATTTATTATTTTTTTATACTTCTACATTAATTAACCCTTTCGCTTACGGTCAGTATCCCCCCCCCCCCCCCCCCCAGCATAACTAGAATGTCTTTGCATTGGAACCCACAGGGGCATAGGAATAAAGGAAGCCCCCCCCCAAAAAAAAAAAAACCCACACACACGGAGAAGAGAGCTGCAGAATGAAGCTAGAAAGATGGGGAGGACACGGGGAGAGCTCCATGCAATGGCGAAGGATAGAACGACTTGGCGTGAGTTGGTTGAGGGCCTATGCGCCATTGGGGGGTAGAAAGGCAGAAGAAGAAGGAGAACACGGAACTACGTTTCATAGTTCCAGTGACACGGTGTTTGGCTGTTGTGCGCATGCGCACAGGTCCGAGATTAGAAGGTGCACTAGGGTAGTTGGAGCACTATTCTTAACGCAGTGCTGGTTCTGTATTAAGAAATCTTTTCGCACAAATCAAAGCCAGAAGAATAGATTTTGTTTTTTATATGAATGGATCAGAACTTGTAGATATAGCAGTTTAGGCAGTAAGTAAAAATGTGTTTTCTATTTTATTTAGGATTACATCAAGTGTACATTTTCTTTTCATAGGTTTGTTTCCTTTTACACAGATTAAAACGCTGAACGGTTTTGCTTGAATCAGCACCCCCACTAATTTTAGCAACGCAACACCATTGATCCAGCCAGACAGCGAAATCTAAACCTGTCCCCACACGTATACACTGACACACACACACACAAACACACACACACACGCACGCACGCACGCACGCACGCACGCGCGCGCGCACGCACACACACACACACACACACACACACACACACACACACACACACACACGAAACACCCCACACAGGAACAAGTATCGAAATTACCTTGCTACCGATTATCTTGACCTTTAACCTTGTGTTGTGTCATTACTTTGCACCGTTATCCATTGACGTCCCGTGTAGCATTTTGTTTAGTCTGCGGTGTTTGTACAGAAGAAAAATAGTTTTAGTTATAAGCTGCTTTCTTAACCACCTTTCCTCATGTGGCCAACTTCCTTATGAGATATCCGTGTACAGTTGGGCTTTAAAGTTCACGGTGAACTGCTGTGTTAGATTTGTTCAATGATTTTTCTGTTGAAGGGATTTTGGGCCCTGTCATTGGGTGCGCTTCTCGGCCTCTAGATACAGAGGTTATCTCAGTAAACGACTAAACTAGCAGAGGCGGTGGCCATTGAGTGTGACCAGCTTCCCATTTGTCATTAGTCCTCTTACTTCTGTAATTTTCCTATGACGATGTCATCTGTCATCTTGCACTGTTTCATATATATATATATATATATATGATGTTATCTTCCAGGTTGTATCGCTGCCGATCTATTCAGCTTTTCCTGCCAGTGTGGGTTTTATACGAGTCTTTTAATGTGGTCTAGATATTTCACCGGTTACCTCATGAATAATTTCTCACAATCACTCTCCTTTGGTCCCATCTTTATCTCCCCAAACCCTCAAGATCTGCGTGTTGTTTTTTCTCTCCATGGAATACAAACTGTTGGGTCTACATTCAGTGCCGGATTTTGCTATAAGTTAAATAAGCTACAGATTGGGGCCTCACAGTGGTTCAAACACTCCCCTCCCCTCCACCACAAATATAGTTTTATTTTAAATGCAATTTCTTGTTTTCTATGTATGTTTCCACACACACACACACACACACACACACACACACACACACACACACGCACGCACACACATACACACACACACACCACACACACATGTAAAAACCGAGCCTTTTAGAGAAGTATGTAACATAATTTCTGTGATTTTGCAAACACATTCTTAATTATTTCTTTCAGTAGAAAATAAAACGATATATATTTCCAATCTCTATTTATTTGAAAGATATATGTGTATGTATGTATGTATGTATGTATGTGTGTGTGTG